>JAQRGA010001396.1:0-13430 GCA_029237695.1 Conchocele bisecta
TGCCACACGCCCGTTCAGGGGTTCAGGTATGAAAAATACACCATAGCGACCCTTCTTCCATAATGGGCCTGTCCATAGCTGGCAGGTACCATTTTCGGCTACTACACTGTTCACAGCAATTTTTTCATTCACTCCTAAACAAAAAGGCATCCATCTTGATTGATGTAACTGGAAATGTACATGCCCAGCTGTCAATCAGTGTTCTAGAACAACATTGAAAACATTGCAATTTCTGCAAAAAATAAAAAAAATGCAACAATCCTGCAATAAAATGCATTTAAAATGATGAAAATCAGAAACAAATACTGTTAATTACACTGGCTCTAACTTCGTAGGCCTACAGACTAAACTGCTGAAATTTTATTTCAATCTGGCTGGCAGAACTTTTTTGTCAATGTTGATTTTGCTGTCAAACATGGCTGCTCTGACAGGCCTTAAACACACAGATTGAACTGTATATTTAACATATAGCGTTTAGGGGTCATTTTCACTCACCGCCTGTAAAAGCATAAAACAAAATTGGAATCACACATTGAGTTACAATGTCTTTGACGACTGGATCATGCCGTCTTCTCACCAACTTGTCAACACCGGTGACCATTTCGTTTTTCTGAACAGGAAAAGGAAAACATGACAGGCGGGGGTCAAAAATCATCACGTCACAACAGACGCAGAGCCGCATCACACTTCATTTACATGTGTCCTGCCTCACAAAATAATCCATTCCAAACTGCAGATATTGGCTGTGTACTAGAGCCCCTGTGTAAAACACTGTCTCCACATGCATTAATAAACCAACAACAGTGCAACCGAACCTGCCTCTAAAGCACCTGCAACAAAAACAAAAATATGTATTTTTTCTCCGACTATTTTTTGAGGGTACCGACCGGAAGCAGTCTATCTGTGTACTGAGGTCTGTCAGAATGGGGGCAAATGTGAAAAAAAAATAAAATATAAGAACTCAGACATATCAAGTAGCAGTTTGCAATGAAGAACCAAGTGGCTTTTATGAAATCTGCCACTCTGCGACTAAAATGTGCACACACGAATAAATCAAATAGATGTAAATCCCGCATTCTCATGTTCGAGGGCGACGGCCGAGGCAATGCTACGTCTTTGTTCGTAAAATAAAAAAATCCTTTATCTCATGCAGTTTTTGGACTTTTGTAATGAAATAAAAAAGGATCTGGGACAGGCATTGATGGTACTATTTTTGCAGAATGTGAAATATTAATACAGGCCTTTAAAAATAAAACAATGGACAATTTCCGAAAAATTAATTAAATAAAATTATTAAATTTTATTAAAATTTAAAATTTTGAATGTCGGAACCAAATGCGAGCATTTTTTTCAGATATATTTTCCATATGGTGCCAATATTGAACTAACAAGTACCAAATGTTACATGTGTCATATTCAATCATCTAGGACAGCAGAGAATGAAGCTTATGGCGATGTTTAAAACAACACTATGGATATTTATGTTATGATGTTTCGTGCATTGTCGGGTCACAGTCCACGAGTCCATTGTCTGCATGCACGACCAACACTAGCTATGTGCCAATCTGCCTCATGTACCGAGTGTTAAACCCTAATAGGTAAAAAAAAAAAAAATAATTCTAATATGGCGTAACATGTAATTTTTTTTACTTTCTATGCTGCTTTAACTGGGTGTTCGGCATGTTTGTCCGCAGATATACCACCAATGACTAGACTCAAACCCACAACATTAGCAGTGGTGTGGCAACACAGGCAAAATGCATTTGCTAATCTTGACCTGTGTGGCATGCAGCTATTTTTTTGCATGTGTATTGCAGACTACAAACACAGCTTGCCCATTGCAGCAGGGGAGATAACCACTGCAGGTGAAGTGTATTACTATTGCAGGAGTTGATGTTTCAGAGACCAATTGCTGCACAGGTGTGCAGTCTAATCTGGGTCTACACTATTGGGTACAAAACAACATTCTGGCACTTGTTATTTCTGCATAGCAAACATTGTAGACCACCCTGCTGACGATTTGACCAAGGTAGATACTGCATGATAACCCGGTTGATAGATGCGACTGTATCTTGCTACGCCGACGACCACTCCAAATGTGCTCCGGACTCCGTCGTTTGCGCTGGCGATGAAACCGACAACTGGCGGGAGGGCACGTTCGAAGTTCCTGGGCCCCAAATCAGCTGCCACCACTGCAAATGAATGAAAGCGACAGTCAGCTGATGAGAGATATACTTAAATGAGGCTGAGCGATCAGGCATTCAACATGACACGATACGGCTTATACAACGTAGAAGATGAAGATTCGACGATCATGTGGAGTAAACTGCCGAAAAATGTAAACTATTCGCGGAATTTCACAGCGAGGGTATCATGAACAATACTGAACTATAAACTGTGGCATTGCAGACTCTATACGACAAAAGCGGAGTCGCATATCGGGAGGGCGCTCGACTTCTCTGCACCTGCAAACACTGCATTGAACCGTCTGAACACCGAGTAACTTTCACAGAGACTACTAGTAAGCGGACAGAAGTTATTCGAAGGCGTCATCTGAAAAGAGGCTACGTGAAGAAGGCACATTTCCAGTACAAGCAAGATGGGAGGATCTCGGGACTACAGGAAATGACAACTAGACAATGTGGATCACAGGTACTCTAAAGGACAGAAGTTGCCACAGGAGAGGATGAGATGCGTCAACATCAGGGGAGATGCATAGGGGATCCCATGACTGCGAGACGGGGTATTCCTTGCTGCATGGCTGACAGTATTATCTGCCTTGTAATTAGTACTGAACATGGAGGGACCACTGTCAGTTATTGGTAGCGGGTTATTTGTTTGCGAGGCAGTGGCTGTGTGTTTTAAAAACAAACTCGCAGTCATTATCAGCAGACGAATACCCATACCCAAATGCTGCAATGGGATCCACAAATGAATATAACATTGAATGTCAGTAACAAGGAGGGCATTATGGAATTTGCAAACGGCCAGTGTAGATCCAGATGAGCTTGCACTATTTCACGAGTGATATATATGAAGTGCGTGTTTCGACGACCAAAGTTGATTAACAAAACTTTTGCTGGGTCTGCACTGGTTGCAAATCAATAAGGTACCTTTTCTACAATTGCATGTACATGATCACATGCATGCTGTCTGTTTTTGCATGCGGTTACCACATGAAAGCAATGGAAAACATGTTTGATTTACTTATCTACTTACTACAACATCAAAATTTACCAGGCAGTACGGAATAGGGCGCCATGGCCGAACAACAGCCATTCTGAAAACACAATTTTCTGCTATTATTTGTGGCCCGAGTCTCAAGGCTGAGATGTTTTAACTTTAATACAAAGTTTATTACCACAATCTACAAGTTGCAGCCCACATGGATCCGACCCTGTGCAAGCCATTATTACCACTCTGTGGACATTTTTATTATGCCACACGCCCGTCTCGGGGTCACGGTATGAAAATACACCATAGCGACCCTTCTTCCATTAATGGGCCTGTTCCATAGCTGGCAGGTACCATTTTCGGCTACTACAAATGTTCACAGCAATTTTTCATTCACTCCTAACAAAGGCATCCATCTTGATGATGTAACTGGAAATGTACATGCCCAGCTGTCAATCAGTGTTCTGAACAACATTGAAACATTGCAATTTCTGCAAAAAATAAAAAAAATGCCACAATCAGCAATAAAATGCATTTAAAATGATGAAAAACAGAAACAAAAAAATACTGTTAATTACACTGGCCTCTAACTTTCGTAGGCCCCTACAGACTAACTGCTGAAATTTTATTTCATCTGGCTGGCAGAAACTTTTTTGTCAATGTTGATTTTGCTGTCAAACATGGCTGCTATGACAGGCCTAAACACACAGATAGAATGTATTATTTAAACATATAGCGTTTAGGGGTCATTTCACTCACCGCCTGTCTAAAAAAGCATAAACATTGGAATCACACATTGAGTTACAATGTCTTTGACGACTGGATCATGCCGTCTTCTCACCAACTTGTCAACACCCGGTGACCATTTCGTTTTTCTGACAGGAAAGGGAAACTGACAGCGGGGTCAAAAAATCATCACGTCACAACAGACGCAGAGCCGCATACACTTCATTTACATGTGTCTGCCACACAAAAATAATCCATTCCAAACTGCAGATATTGGCTGTGTACTAGAGCCCCTGTGTAAACACTGTTTCCACATGCATTAATTAAAACCACATCAGTGCACCCGAAACCTGCCTCAAAAGCACCTGCAACACAAACATATGTATTTTTCTCCGGACTATTTTTTTGAGGGTACCGACCGGAAGCAGTCTATCTGTGTACTGAGGTCTGTCAGAATGGGGCAAATGTGAAAAAAAAAATAATATAAGCTCAGACATATCAAGTAGCCAGTTTGCAATGAGAACCAAGTGGCTTTTATGAAATCTGCCACTCTGCGACTAAAATGTGCGCACACGAATCAAATGATGTAAAATCCCGCATTCTCATGTTCCGAGGGCACGCCGAGGCAATGCTACGTCTGTTTCGTAAAAAATCCATATCTCATGCAGTTTTTGGCATTTTTGTAATGAAATAAAAAGGACTGACAGGCATTTGATGGTACTATTGTGCAGAATGTGAAAATATTTATTCAGGCCTTTAAAAACAATGGACAATTTCCGAAAATTAAATAAATTATTAAATTTTAAATTAAATTTTTGAATGTCGGAAACCAAATGCGAGCACTTTTTTTCGATAATATTTTCCATTATGTGCCAATATTGAACTAACAAGTACCAAATGTTACATGTGTAAATATTCAATCATCTAGGACAGCAGAGAATGAAAGCTATGGCGATGTAAAACAACACTATGGATATTATGTTATGATGTTTGTGCTTATTGTGTCAACCAGTCACGAGGTCACATTGTCTGCATGCACGTACCAACACTAGCTATGTGCCAATCTGCCTCATGTACCGAGGTGTTAACCCTAATAGGTAAAAAAAAAAAAAATTCATATGGCGTACATGTAATAATTTTATACTTTCTATGCTGCTTTAACTGGGTGTTCGGCATGTTTGTCAGCAGATATACCACCAAGATAGACTCAAACCCACAACTTAGCAGTGGTGTGGCAACACAGGCAAATGCATTTGCTAATCTGACCTGTGTGGCATGCAGATATTGCATGTGTATTGCAGACTACAAACACAGCTTGCCATGCAGCAGGGGAGATAACCACTGCAGTGAAGTGTATTACTATTGCAGGAGTTGATGTTTCAGAGGGACCAATTTGCTGACAGGTGTGCAGTATATCTGGGTCTACACTATTGGGTACAAACAACATTCTGGCACTTGATATTTCTGCATAGCAAACATTGTAGACCCTGCTGACGATTGTTTGACAAGGTAGATACCTGCATGATAACGGATGATAGATGCGACTGTATCTTGCTACGCCGACGACCACTCCAAATGTGCTCCGGACTCCGTCGTTTGCGCTGGCGATGAAACCGACAACTGGCGGGCGGGCACGTTCGAAGTTCCTGGGCCCAAATCAGCTGCCACCACTGCAAATGAATGAAAGCGACAGTCAGCTGATGAGAGATATACTTAAAATGAGGCTGAGCGATCAGGCATTCAACATGACACGATACGGCTTATACAACGTAGAAGAATGAAGCATTCGGACCGATCATGTGGAGTAAACCTGCCGAAAAAATGTAAACTATTCGGGAATTTCACAGCGAGGGTATCATGAACAATATGAACTATAAACCTGTGGCATTGCAGACTCTATACGACAAAAGCGGAGTCGCTATCGGGGAGGGCGCTCGACTTCTCTGCACCTGCAAACACTGCATTGAAACCGTCTGAACCACCGAGTACAACTTTCTCAGAGACTATAGTAAGCGGCCAGAAGTTATTCGAAGGCGTCATCTGAAAAAGAGGTACGTGAAGAAGGCACATTTCCAGTACAAGCAAGATGGGAGGATCTCGGACTACAGGAAATGACAACTAGACAATGTGGATCACAGCTACTCTAAAGGACAGACGTTGCCACAGGACGAGGATGAGATGCCGTCAACATCAGAGATGCATAGGGGATCCATGACTGCGAGACGGGGTATTCCTTGCTGCATGGTGACAGTATTATCTGCCTTGTAATTAGTCTGACATGGAGACTCTGTCAGTTAGGTAGCGGGTTATTTGTTTGCGAGGCAGTGGCTGTGTGGTTTTAACAAACATCGCCAGTCATTATCAGCAGACGATTTACCCATACCCAAATGCTGCAAATGGGATCCACAAACTGATATAACATTGAATGTCAGTAACAAGGAGGGCTTTATGGAATTTGCAACCGGGCCAGTGTAGATCCAGATGAGCTTGCACTATTTCACCGAGTGATATATGAAGTGCGTGTTTCGACGACCAAAGTAGTTATTAACCAAAACTTTTGCTGGGTCTGCACTGGTTGCAAAACTCAATTTAGGTACCTTTTCTACAATTGCATTGTACATGATCACTGCATGCTGTCTGTTTTTGCATGCCGGTTACACATGAAGCAATGGAAACATGTTGATTACTTATCTACTTACTACAACATCAAATTTACCAGGCAGTCCGGATAGGCGCCATGGCCGACAAACAGCCATTCTGGAAAACACAATTTTTGCTATTATTTGTGGCCGAGTGTCAAGGCTGAGATGTTCTACATTAATACAAAGTTTATTACCACAATTCTACAGTTGCAGCCACATGGAACCGACCCTGTGCAGCCATTATTACCACTCTGTGGACATTTTTAGTTATGCCACACGCCGTCTCTGGGGTCCGGTATGAAAATACACATAGCGAACCCATTCTTCCATAATGGGCCTGTCAATATAGTGGCAGGTACCATTTTCGGCTAACTACACTGTTCACAGCAATTTTTTTCATTCACTCTAAACAAAAAGGCATCCATCTTGATGATGTAAATGGGAAATGTACATGCCCAGCTGTCAATCAGTGTTCTAGAACAACATTGAAACATTGCAAATTTCTGCAAAAAATAAAAAAATGCCAACAAAATCTGCAAATAAATGCATTTAAAATGATGAAAACAGAAACAAATACTGTTAATACACTGCCTTCTAAACTTCGTAGGCCCCTACAGACTAACTGCTGAAATTTTATTTCATCTGGCTGCAGAACTTTTTTGTCAATGTTGATTTTTGCTGTCAAAAACATGGCTGCTCTGACAGGCCTAAACACACAGATAGAACTGTATATTAACATATAGCGTTTAGGGGTCATTTCACTCACCGCCTGTAAAAGCATAAAACATTGGAATCACACAATGAGTTACAATGTCTTTGACGACTGGATCATGCCGTCTTCTCACAACTTGTCAACACCCGGTGACCCATTTTCGTTTTTTCGGACAGGAAGGAAAAAACATGACAGCGGGGTCAAAAATCATCACGTCACAACAGACGCAGAGCCGCATCACACTTCATTTACATGTGTCCTGCCACACAAAATAATCCATTCAAACTGCAGATATTGGCTGTGTACTAGAGCCCTGTGTAAACACTGTCTCCACATGCATTAATAAACACATCAGTGCACCCGAACCTGCCTCAAAGCACCTGCAACACAAACATATGTATTTTTTATTTTTCCTGGACTATTTTTTGAGGGTACCGACCGGAAGCAGTCTATCTGTGTACTGAGGTCTGTCAGAAATTGGGGCAAATGTGAAAAAAAAAAATAATATAAGCTCAGACATATCAAGTAGCCAGTTTGCAATGAGAACCAAGTGGCTTTTATGAAAATCTGCCACTCTGCGGACAAATAAATGTCCACACACGAATTCAAATGATGTAAATCCCGCATCTCATGTTCGAGGGCACGCCGAGGCAATGCTACGTCTGTTCGTAAAAAAATCCATATCTCATGCAGTTTTTGACATTTTGTAATGAAATAAAAAGGACTGGACAGGCATTTGATGGTACTATTGTGCAGAATGTGAAATATTAATACAGGCCTTTAAAAAAAAATAAAAAACAATGGACAATTTCCGAAAATTAAAATTAAATTAAATTAAATTTTAAATTAAATTATTTTGAATGTCGGAAACCAAATTGCGAGCACTTTTTTTCAGATATATTTTCCATATGGTATGACCAATATTGAAACTTAACAAGTACCAAATGTTACATGTGTCACATATTTCAATTCATCTAGGGACAGCAGAGAATGAAGCTATGGCGATGTATAAAAACAACACTAGGATGGAATTTATTTTGTTATGATGTTTCGTGCATTGACGGGGTCACCCTAGTCACGAGTCCACATTGTTTCTGCATGCACGACCAACACTTAGCTATGTGCCAATCTGGGCCTCATGTACCAGAGTGTTAACCCCTAAAGAAAGTAAAAGGTAAAAAAAAAAAAAATTCTAATATGGCGTACAATGTAATTTTTTTATATTTCTTTTATGCTGGCTTTAACAGGGTGTTCGGGCATGTTTGTCCGCAGATTATGACCAACCAAGATATAGAACTCAAACCCACAATCATTTGCAGTGGTGGTTGGGCAACACAGGCAAAATGTCATTTGCCTAATCTTGACCTGTGTGGCATGCAGCTATTGCATGTTTGTATTGCAGACTAACAAAAACCACACTTGCCCATGCAGCTGGGGAGGGAGATAACCACTGCAGGTGAAGTAAAAATGTATTACTATTGCAGGAGTTGATGTTTCAGAGGACACCAATTTGCCTGCACAGGTGTGCAGTATAATCTGGGTCTATCCACTATTGGGTACAAAAACAAAATTCTGGCACTTGATATTTCTGCCATAGCAAACATTGTAGACCCTGCTGACGATTTGACCCAAAGGTACGATACCATGCATGATAACCCCGGATGTGATTAGATGCGGACTGTATCTTTGCTACGCCGTACGACCACTCCAAATGTGCCTCCGGACTCCGTCGTTTGCGCTGGCCGATTGGAAACCGAACAACTGGCGGGGGGGGCGGGACGTTAGAAGTTCCATGGGCCCAAATCAGCAGGCCACCAACTGCTAAATGAATGGAAAGCGACAGTCAGCTTGATGAAGAAGAATATACTTAAAATGAGGGGCTGAGCGATCAGGCATTCAACATGCAACGATTACGGCTTATTTTTACAACGTTAGAAAGAATGAATGCATTCGACCGATCATGTGGAGTAAACCTGCCGAAAAAATTGTAAACTATTCGCGGGAATAATTTCCACAGCGAGGGTATCATGAAAACAATACTGAACTATAACTTTTAAATCTTTTTCTTTTTTTCCCTTCCCCCTTCCTTTCTCCTTTTTTTTTTTCCCCCCCCCCCCCCCCCCCCC
The DNA here is from genome assembly GCA_029237695.1 of Conchocele bisecta. Taxonomy (NCBI): domain Eukaryota; kingdom Metazoa; phylum Mollusca; class Bivalvia; order Lucinida; family Thyasiridae; genus Conchocele; species Conchocele bisecta. Next base: position 9,381 of record JAQRGA010001396.1, read on the forward strand.
CCCCCCCCCCCCCCCCCCCCCCCCCCCACATTGAATTGCAGGACTCTATTTACGACAAAAGCGGAGTCGCATATCGGGAGGGCGCTCGACTTCTTCTGCACCTGCAAACACTGCATTGAACCGTCTGAATCACCGAGTTACAAACTTTCACAGAGACTATAGTAAAGCGGCCAGAAGTTATTCGAAGGCGTCATCTGATAAAAGAGGCTACGTGAAGAAGGCACATTTCCAGTACAATGCAAGATGGGAGGATCTTCGGACTACAGGAAATTGACAAACTAGAACAATGTGGGATCACCCAGCTAACTTTCTAAAGGACCAGACGTTGCCACAGGACGAGGATGAGATTGCCGTCAACATCAAGGAGATGCATAGGGGATTCCCATGGACTGCCGTGACGGGGTATTCCTTTGCTGCATGGATGACAAGTATTTATCTGGCCTTGTAAAATTAGTACTGACATGGAGACACTGTCAGTTAGGTTAAGCGGGATATTTGTTTGCCGAGGCAGTGGCTGTGTGGTTTTAACAAACATCGCCAGTCATTATCAGCAGACGAATTAACCCATACCCAAATGCTGCTAAATGGGATCCAACAAACTGAATAATTTAACATTGGAACTGTCAGTAACAAGGAGGGCATTATGGAATTTGCAAACCGGCCAAGTGTAGATCCAGATGAGCTTGCACTATTTCACCGAGTGGATATATATCGAAGTGCGTGTTTCGACGACCAAAGTTAGTAGATTAACCGAAAAACTTTTGCTGGGTCTTGCACTGGTTGGCAAAACTCTAATAAGGTACCTTTTCTACAATTGCATTGTTACATGATCACTGCATGCTGTTCTGGTTCTTTTTGCAATGCCGGTTACACAATGAAAGCTATTGGAAGGACAAAATGTTGATTTACTTTATTCTTACTACTTTAACAAATCAAATTTTACCAAGGCAGTCGGATAGGCGCCATTGGCCGGGACACAAAACAGACCATTCTGGTAAATCACAATTTTCTGCTAATTATTTGTGGTCCCGAGTCTCTAAGGCTGAGATGTTTTACATTAAACAGTTAATACAAATGTTTTATTACCACAATCTACAGTTGCAGCCAAATGGATCCGACCCATGTGCAGCCAATTATTACCAACTCTTGTGGACATTTTTATTTTTATTGCCACCACCGCCCGTATCGGGGTCACGGTATGAAAATACACCATAGCGGACCCTTCTTCCATAATGGGCCTGTCCATAGCTGGCAGGTTACCATTTTCGGCTTACTTACACTGTTCAACAGCAATTTTTTTCATTCTACTCCTAAATCAAAAGGCATCATCTTGATGATGTAACTGGAAATGTACCATGCCCAGCTGTCAATCAGTGGTTCTAGAAAATCCAAAAATTGAAACATTGCAATTTCTGCAAAAAATAAAAAAATGCAAACAATCCTGCAATTAAATGCATTGCATTTAAAATGATGAAAACAGAAAACAAATACTGTTAATTACAACTGGCCTCCTTAACTTCGTAGGCCCTTACAGACTAACTGCTGTAAATTTTATTCATCTGGCTGCCAGAATCTTTTTTGTCTAATGTTGATTTTGCTTGTTCAAAAACATGGCTGCTCTTGACAGGGCCTAAAATCACACATGATAGGAACTGTATATTAAAACATATAGCGTTTAAGGGGTCATTTCACTCACCGCCTGTAAAATGCATAAACAATTGGAAATTAACAACATTGAGTTTACAATGTCTTTGACGACTTGGATCATGCCGTCTTTCTCACCCAACTTGTCAACACCCGGTGACCATTTTCGGTTTTTCTGACTAGGAAAAGGAAACATGAAACTGCGGGGTCAAAATTTTCATCACGTTACCACAACAGACGCAGAGCCGCATCACACTTCATTTTACCATGCTTGTCTTTTCCTGCCACACAAATAAAATAATCCATTACCAAACTGCAGATATTTTGGCTGTGTACTAGAAAGCCCTGTGTAAACACTGTCTCCAACATGCATTAAATAAACCCATCAGTGCACCCGAAACCTGCTCAAATGCACAACCTGCAACAACAAACCATATTGTATTTTTCTCCGGACATTTTTTGAGGGTACCGAACCGAAGCAGTCTATTTCTGTGTACTGTGGGTCTGTCAGAAATGGGGCAAATGTGAAAAAAAAAATAATAATTTAAGCTCAGACAATATCAATGTAGCCAGTTTTGCAATGAGAAAACCAAGTGGCTTTTATTGAAATCTGCCACTCTGCCGACTAAAAATGTGCCACACACGAATCAAATTGATTGTAAATCCCGATTTCTTCATGTTCGAGGGCATCGGCCGAGGCTAATGATTACGTCTGTTCGTAAAAAATCCATATATCATGCAAGGTTTTTGGAACATTTTGTAATTGAAAATAAAAAAGGGTCTGGACAGGGCAATTTGATGGTACTATTGGTGCAGTAATGTGCAAATTATTAATACAGGCCTTTATTTAAAAAACAATGGACCAATTTCCGAAAAATTAAAATAATTTAATTAAATTTTAAATTAAAATTTTGAATGTCGGAACAACCAAATGCGAGCAACTTTTTTTCAGATTAATATTTTCCATATGGTGCCAAGCATTGAACTAACAATGTACCAAATGTTTACATGTGTCACATATTCCAATCATCTGAGGACAGCAGAGAATGAAGCTACTGGCGATGTAAAAACAACAAATATGGATATTTATGTTATGATGTTTCGTGCATTTCGAGGCGGTTCACCAGTCACGAGTCACATTGTCTGCATGCACCGACCAAACACTAGCTATGTTTTGCCAATCTGCCTCATGTACCAGAGTGTTAACCCTTAAATAGGTAAAAAAAAAAAATTTACTATAATGGGCGTTACATGTAATTTTTTTATACTTTCTATGCTGCTCCTTTTAACTGGGTGTTCGGATTGTTTGTCCGCAGATATTACCACCCAATGACTTAGACTCAAACCCACAAACTACTTAGCAGTGTGGCTGTGGCAACCACAGGCAAATGCATTTGCTTAATCTGACCTGTGTGGCATGCAGCTATTGCATGGTGTATTGCAGACTACAAACACAAGCTTGCCCATGCAGGCAGGGGAGATACCAACCCTGCAGGTGAAAGTGTTATTACTATTGCAGGAGTTGATGTTTCAGAGACCAATTTTTTTTTTCTTTTGCTTTGGCCACAGGTGTGCAGTCTAATCTCGGGTCTAAACTACTTTGGGTACAAAACAACATTCTGGCACTTGATATTTCTGACATAGCAAAAACATTGTAGGACCCATGCTGACGGATTTTGACCAAGGTAGATACCTGCATGATTAACCCTGGATGGATAGATGAGACTGTATCTTGCTACGCCGACGACCCACTCCAAAATGTGCTCCGTGGACTCCGTCGTTTTGAGCTGGCGATGAAACCGACAACTGGCGGGCGGGGGGCACGTGTTTCGAAGTTACCTGGCCCAAATCAGCTGCCACCACTGCAAATGGAATGAAAATGCGACAGTCAGCTGATGAGAGATATTTATCTTAAAAAGGTGGAGGTTGAGCGATCAGGGCATTCAATCCATGGACAACGATTAGGCTTATTACAATCGTAGAAGAATGAAGCATACTTCGGACCGATCATGTTTGGAGTAAACCTGCCGAAAAATGTAATAAACTATTCGCGGAATTTCACAGCGAAGGGTATCTTGAAACAATACTGAAACTATAAACTGTGGCATTGCAGACTCTTATTACCGAACAAAAAGCGGAGTCGCATTATCGGGAGGGAGGGCGCTCGAATTCTCTGCACCTGCTAAAAACCTGCATTGAACCGTCTTGAACACCTGAGTACAACTTTCACAGAGAACTTATAAGTAAGCGGCAGAATGTTATTCGAAGGCGTCATCTGAAAAGAGGATACGTGAAGAAGGCACATTTTCCAGTACAAGCAAGATGGGAGGATCTCGGATACTAAGGATAAATGGGACAAACTAGACAATGTGGATCACAGGCTAATCTTAAAGGACAGACGTTGCC
>JAQRGA010001398.1:0-12761 GCA_029237695.1 Conchocele bisecta
GGTTAGAGATGCATTTGACTAAATTATGATCGTATTTACCAGTTTTCTTTGTTTGGATCATTTTTTATCTCATTGTAAGATGTGTAATTCTGTATTTTCAGCAAACATTTAAAAAATTTGCCATCCTTAGTTTACCGGTAGCTGATTGAGATGATGTTTTAACTCGAAAAAATCCTTTACGTTCACATATACATGCCGTAAAATTGAAAAATATTGAGTTTTGTCCGTATAAATCCCTATTTTTTTTGGCAAAAATCCCTATGTCCCTATATTTTTTGAAAAAAATCCCTATATTCCTATATATTTGGAACCGAAAGTGAATGCACAGCCTGAAGCCTGAATGTCATTCTCCATTTATACCCCACCCCCCCGCGGCCCCACCCCCCCCCCCCCGTGTGGGGGGGGGGGTATACTGGAGTCAGGCTGTTCGTGCATCCGTCCGTCCGTCCGTCCCGTCCCGTCCCGTCCCGTCCCGTCCCGTCCGTCCGTCATGCGTGCGTGCGTGTGTTTGCGTCCGTCCGTCCGTCCGAAAACTTAACATCAGTATGATCAGAGAAATATTGTTATAACTTCTATTTCCTTCATCCAAAATGCTTAATATTTCACACATACATTCCTGTAAGGCTCTACTACCATACTGTGCCAAATCTACGACCGTCCAGCCCCCGCTGATGCCATGGTCAAGGTCAAATACTTAGTCTCTTTACAAAACTTAACATCATAGAAATATTTTTATAACTTCTATTTCCTTCATCTAAGATGCTTAATATTTCACACATGCATTCCTGTAAGGCTCTACTACCATGCTGTGCCAAATCCACGACCGTCCAACCCCCGCTGATCCCAAGGTCAAGGTCAAATACTTAGTGTCTTTACAAAACTTAACATCAAAGAAATATTGTTATAACTTCTATTTCCTTCATCTAAAATGCTTAATATTTCACACATGCATTCCTGTAAGGCTCTACTACCATGCTGTGCCACATCCACGACCGTCCAATCCCCGCTGATACCAAGGTCAAGGTTAAATACATGGTCTCTTTACAAAACTTAACATCAAAGAAATATTGTTATAACTTCTATTTCCTTCATCTAAAATGCTTAATATTTCACACATGCATTCCTGTAAGGCTCTACTACCATGCTGTGCCACATCCACGACCGTCCAACCCCCGCTGATTCCAAGGTCAAGGACAAATACATGGTCTCTTTACAAAACTTAACATCAGAGAAATATGTTATAACTTCATCTAAAATTCTTAGTATTTCATGCATGCATTCCTGTAAGGCTCTACTATCATGCTGTGACATATCCCCGCTGATCACAAGGTCAAGATCACATACTTAGTCTCTTTACAAAACTTAACATCATAGAAATATTGTTATAACTTCTATTTCCTTCATCTAAGATGCTTAATATTTCACACATGCATTCCTGTAAGGCTCTACTACCATGCTGTGCCACATCCACGACCGTCCAATCCCCGCTGATACCAAGGTCAAGGTTAAATACATGGTCTCTTTACAAAACTTAACATCAAAGAAATATTGTTATAACTTCTATTTCCTTCATCTAAAATGCTTAATATTTCACACATGCATTCCTGTAAGGCTCTACTACCATGCTGTGCCACATCCACGACCGTCCAACCCCCGCTGATTCCAAGGTCAAGGACAAATACATGGTCTCTTTACAAAACTTAACATCCGAGAAATATGTTATAACTTCATCTAAAATTCTTAATATTTCATACATGCATTCCTGTAAGGCTCTACTATCATGCTGTGACATATCCCCGCTGATCACAAGGTCAACATCACATACTTAGTCTCTTTACAAAACTTAACATCAGAGAAATCGGTTATAACTTCTATTTCCTTGCTCGGATCTGCTTCACATTCACGTTCGTGCCGCCCCCGCTAAGCCCAGAGTCAAGGTCACAAGTCCACACTTGGAAAATTTTACATATTTAGGGGTACATGTACCTGGGCCCACGCGGGGGGTATTCTGTAAGCCTCGCTTACTGGCCTATCTATTTATGTATTGTTGTTTCAGGCGGCAAATGGCTCTGCTTATGCAATTAATAGAATTGAGCTTCGGTGTTGATTTAAGTTAATACATTGTGTGTATTTATTAAACACGTTTCTGAATTTCATTTGGAATCAGTAAACTTGTGCATTGATCATACTTTATAATCTGTCGAAAATATTGTTTTTTCAGGTGAAGCATTTAATTAGTATAAATAATTAAAAAATATCATGCCTCATTTGCATATGAAAACAGCTTGATACCACCGCAGGTCACTATCAATAAAATAAATACATTGTATTACTAAATGAATATTTATATAGCGGGCACTCGAAATGTTTAGAACTGGTGGAACAATTATACACTTATTTAATTCCTATAAAGAACATTTTGTGCCTACTGGAGACATGGGGATAATAGGCTTTGGAACCAGTCTGTGCATCCACACAGTCTAATCAGGATCTGCCTTGTTCACCATTACATCCATCTGTGGGCATGTACCTTTAACCCTTCCTACGCTGTTGACGGAAATTGCCGTCGGCTGTTTTTCATTTTTGCTTTAATTCTTAACAAAAACTTGGTTTTGACAGCACATGAGAATCGTCTCCACTGGAGACGATTCTCATGTGCTGTCAAAACCAGGTTTTTGTAGAGAAATATTGAAAATAAAACATTTCCAGCAGACGACAACATTTAATTCAGCGTAGTAAGGGTTAAGTAATTTCTTGTTGTTTCAGGTGGCAAACGGGCTCATCATGTCCGTATTGATGAAGCATGGCAGTAACATTACCCGCCTATTCCTGATCGCGTCGTCCATGCTCACGTCCACCGTATTGTCTGTGATCATTCTCGGCACCCAGTTGAACCTTATGTTCATGTTTGGTGCTCTACTGGTTTTATTTGCATTCGTTTTATATTATTATTGAATTGCATAATTATTTTATTTTATGCTGCTATCCTAAGTGAATTTATTGAGTATTTTATGAACAATGATGTTTATTTATTTTTATTTTAACCATTTTTATACGACCGTTTTAAAAAAAAGTACGTATTATGTTTTACCGCGGGGGCCAATGGCGGACAGAAAAACTGCATAGTTTTTGTAGACTACTCCTCTGAAACCGTTCAGTGAATCGATCTGAAACTATACACACGTCTTCTACACACATTGAAGATGTGCACCTTGGTGTTTTTATGCTGAAAAAGTATTTTTTAACAAAAATATCACCTTTTTAACTTAGCCATTTTTTTCAACATTTTTGTATACAATTCTATATAGGGTACATAGTTTGTGTACACAACTCCTCTGAAACCGTTCGTTCAATCGATCTGAAACTATACATGCATCTTCTACACATATTGAAGATGTGCACCTTGGTTTGTTTATGTCAAAAAAGATATTTGTATCCATTTCTATATAATTTCTACTTTACACGTCTCTAACTAAATTAGTGTACCTGTTTATCACAACAAGAGGAGAAATAATGCTATAGATTTTCACATTCTCGTTAATGTTTCTTGCCTTGGTGACAACGGCTTCACATTTCTGCATCTTCGCTGTCTGGCCCATCTTCGACGCGCGTATTTCGTGACTTACGAAACTGGTAACCACCGAGACCACCGAACTTGTTAACCCTTACTACGCTGAATTAAATTGTTGTCGACTGCTGGAAATGTTTTATTTTCAATATTTCTCGATAAAAACCTGTTTTGACAGCGCATGAGAATCGTCTCCATTGGAGACGATTCTCATGTGCTGCCAAAACAGGTTTTTTTGTTAGGAATTAAGGCAAAAATGAAAAACAGCAGACGACAATTTTCATCTCCCGCGTAGTGAGGGTTAATGATGTGTTTATTATCCTAATGTTGATAGGTTATTACACAGTGTAATACGTTTTGGTATACTATTTTCAACACTGATTTTTTGCTCGTGCTTATAAATCTTTCTGAGCATGTTCTCCAAATGTGTACTCGGGGATCGTTCTCAAAAAGCATGCAGTTTGATTGGCCGAGATTGAGCCCATCTCGTCAGGCTCCACCAATAAAACTTTCTAATTCTCAAACATCATGCAGTTTGATTGGCCGAGACTGAGTATAGCTCAGCCTCAACGAATCACACTTTGATTTGAAGGGAGTATGTGCTCATAAGTTTTATAAGCACAGGACCAGTTTTAAGTTACACAAATGCGTCTGTGACTGGAGAAATGGGGCTTATAGGATTTGTGACCAACGTAGCTCCGTAGTGTTCGAGCCAATTCCCACCCTTAAATATAAGCAGAATATAAGCTCCATATCACACTCCTAGTCAGATAACGATCTATATTGAGTGTTGTCTCACTGATCGAATGGCGAACAGTGCAGATCCTGATCAGTCCGACTGATCAGGATATACACTGGTCACAAAACCCATAAGCCCCATTTCTCCAATCACAGCCACTAATGTGTCGTCTATGTGTGTGTATACATATATGGCACATTAGTGACTGTGACCGGAGAAATTGGGCCAATAGGCTTTGCACCTAGTGTAGATCCAGATGTGCCGGTGCTTCCGCACAGTTTGATCAGGATCTGCACTGTTCGCCATTCCACCAATGAATCATGTCCATTATATCCTAGATGTATATTGTCGTTACTATTGGAGTTGGGAAAACAACATAATTTGAACAATGCAATGGGATGGTGAAATAAGGGGGATATAAGGGAAATAGCCCCCTTATTCCACTGACCCCTTCGATTCGTGTTTGCATAATAAATTAATCGTATAATGTACCCTTTAATTGTGTCTGTTCTTGCGGCGGTGTGAATTAACAGTAGGGGTTCCTCCTTATAGGAATCGGGATGAATTGTAGGGGTTAGAATACCTGACTTCCAATCCGGAGGTTGTAAGTTCAAACCTCGCCTTATGCATCAAAACTACTTTCATATTAGATCCATCCCACTGGTCTGTCGGATGAGACTTTAAACTGTGGTTCCGTCTCCATATGACTTTAGCTGTTGCTGGGACGTTAAACCCTTTCACTTTCACTTTTCCTTATAGGAATCACGATTTGCCTGATTTGGCCCTCAGGTACGTTTTTAGCTCGACTATTTGAATAATAGTTAGAGCTTATGTAGTCTTATGCGTCGGCGTCACCGTCACCGTCACGCCTTGGTTAAGGTTTTTAGTCAAGCTTCTATATGGAATACTCCTGGCCCTACACCAACCATACTTGGACAACTTCATCTCCTAGTGATGTACATCAACAAAGCCTGACCTATTTTTCACCTTGACCTACAGTTAACCTTCACTTCAATTACTTTGGTTAATTCCCATTGGTTAAGGTTTTTAGTCAACCTTGGTTAAGGTTTTTAGTCAAGCTTGTACATGGAATACTATTGCGCATACATACACCATACTTGGACAACCTTTTCTCATAGGGATGTACATCAATAACCCCTGATCTCTATTTGACCTTGACCTACATTTCCTCTTGAATTACTTAGTTAATTCCCCTTGGTTAAGGTTTTTAGTCAAGCTTTTAGATGGAATACCCCTGGCCCTACACCAACCATACTTGTACAACTTCATCTCCTAGTGATGTACATCAACAACCCCTGACCTATATTTGATATTGACCTACAATTAACCTTGAATTACTTAGTTAATTCCCCTTGGTTAAGGTGTTTAGTCAACCTTGGTTAAGGTTTTTAGTCGAGCTTGTACATGGAATACTATTGTGCATACAGCCACCATACTTGGACAACTTTTTCTCATAGGGATGTACATCAAAAACCCCTGATCTATATTTGACATTGACCTACATTTCCTCTTGAATTACTTACTTAATTCCCCTTGGTTAAGGTTCTTAGTCAACCTTAGTTAAGGTTTTTATTCAAGCTTGTAGATGGAATGCTATTGTGCATACATACACCATACTTGGATAACTTTTTCTCATAGGGATGTACATCAATAACCCCTGACCTATATGTTACCTTCACCTACATTTAACCTTGAATTACTTAGTTATTTCCCCTTGGTTAAGGTTTGTACTCAAACTTGGTTAAGGTTTATAATCCAGCTTGTATATGGAATACTCCTGGGCCTACAGCAACCATACTTGGACAACTTCATCTCATAGTGATGTACATCAATAATCCCTGACCTATATTTGACATTGACCTACTTTTACCCTTGGATTACTTAGTTATGTCCCCTTGGTTGAGGTTTTTAGTCACGCTTGTATATGGAATACTCCTGGGCCTACAGCAACCATACTTGGAAAACTTTATCTCCTAGTGATGTACATCAATAACCCCTGACCGATATCTGACATTGACCTACATTTAACCTTGAATTACTCACTTAATTTTCCTTGGTTATGGTTTTTAGTCAACCTTGCTTAAGGTTTGTAGGCAGGCCGCGGCCACCTTGTTTGTCAAGCTATGTGCACATCGACAACCCTCGTAGTCGAGCTATGCTGTTCTCCTACAGCTCTTTTTATATTTGGCTGTTGTGTTACCTGGGAGTTGAATTGGGTTATTGCCCATAATAAAAGTAGTAAGATTATTCCTGATCCTACTGCTTTTGGGAGGGGGCCCAAGTGATTCTGGTGTGGCAAGGACCTGGTATCAGATTAGGATTATTCTGATTTCAGGGCTGAATATATAGTTATTTTATTGTAGATTATTTTTGGGATGTTCCCCCCATTTGTACATGTACGTGTAACACGTACATGTACTTGTACAGGTAATATGTGGGATTTAGTACTAAACCCAATTGACCCAGCCTTAAATGACCTTAGCTGTTGACAGGCCGTTAAACCCCAACAAACAAACAAACAAACAAATATACCCCTTGTGTGAGTTATTCGTAATTCTACTTTAGGGGAAGTGGCCAAGTGACTGGTGTGGTATGGACCTGGAACCAGGTCGGGTTATTCTAAATTCGGGGCTGAATATATTTTTTCTGGATGTAAATATTCCGTTTTGGTTTTGGGATTTTCCCCACAATGCAGCAGATTAAAATGCCTGGCCTTACATGACCTTAGCTGTTTATAGGCCGTTAAACACCAATAAACAAACGAACAAACTACCACATCATACATACTCGAGATGCATGATCATGTGGTTACAACAACAACAACAATCGCGGAAAGTGTTGAAAGCGCGCCACTCCAAAGTAAGTTTTATTTGATGGTTTCATTAATAGGCAACGAATTTTGATGAAATATCGCGTAGCAAACGTGTCTTCGTGAGCTAAATTTGGTGGTCCCGGTAGTTCGGCAATACTTATGTCATTTTTGTGTAGAATCGATGTTCGTGCCGGTAGACACGGAAATCGATTCTTCGCAAAAACGACAGAAGTTTGGGCCAAAGTACCGAGACCACCAAATGCAGCTTAACAAGATGTGTTTGATGTGCCATATTTCATCAAAATCTGTTACATAATAAGGATAAAATGAACATGATAAAAGAATACGTACTTTGAATCGGAAGGCTTCTGGAAGTTGCAGCACTTGTAACCACACTTGTAACCACATGATCATACACCTTGATACTATTTTACTACTATTTTCTTCTTCATCTCAGTTGCTTGGCCCTAAATGATACTCTTTTGGTGTTAAGCACCATTCCATTCTATACTATGGGCTTTCACATTGTGATTACACTAGCAGGGCTCCAGATAAGGAATTACTAATTGAGTATTGTCACTCCATCATTTCTGAAGCAATTGGGTTTTTCAAAATTTTAATTGGGTAAAGTAAAATAACACTACTGTTTACACATCAACAGACAGCAATTATTGAATAATTTGCTTCAAAATGAAAACATATCTTGGCATTTCATTAGAATTGGAGACAATTCTAATGAAATATCAAGATGAGTTTTCATGGAAAATAAGAAAAATATGCTATATTTTTGGTCTGTTTATTGTTTTCTGCAGCATGATAAAGGTACCACACACTTGTTATTTCTTTTTTTAACTCGCTACTTCTGATTTCAATTGGGTTTTTGGCAATTTTAATTGGGTATTTAAGCAAATACGCAGCTTATCTGGAGCGCTGCAATAGGTGGCAGGTTGAAAAGGGTAATTTCACAATGGGTTCATTTTTACTGGAATCTCTGTTTCCCCGGTTTGGCCCTCAGGTACATTTTATTTTTGGCTTGTTACTTGAGAGTTGAATCCGGTTATACCCATTATAAGACTAATACAATTAGTGATAATCCTATTACTTTTGGGAGTGGGGCAATGTGACTCTGGTGTGGTGAGGACCAGGCACCAGATCAGGTTATTCTAATTTCCTGGCTGAATATTTATTTTTATGTAAATATTCAGTTCTGATTTATTGTGGCCTCTTGGGCATTTGGTTGGGAGTATGCGATCCCTTCATCACAACAGGTGAAATTTGGGATTGGATCCCATTAAAATAACCTTGGCTGTTGATAGGCCATTAAGCGCCGTTAAATAAATTAATTAATGTGGCTTCACCGGAAAGTGGGACTTATGGCCTTCACAATCATCGTAGACACAGATCAGCCTGCGCTTTCACGCAGTCTGATCAGGATCTACACTTGGGGCCATTCAATATGTGGCATGCATGTTATGCTTCTAACAAACAGTTCTGGGGGCCGTTTCACTAAGCTTCGTACGACTAAAATGTTCGTAAGTGCAAACTTATGATTGTCTGTAAATTTCAAATTAACACTGTTTTCTTGTAGACAATTATTGGATTTACATTTATTGAGCATAGGCTGCATATGCAGCCTATGTTCAATAAATGTAAATCCATTAATAGAAATTTCCAGACGATCTTAAATTTGCGTTTACGAACATTTTAGTGGTACAAAGTTTAGTGAAACGCGCCCCAGACCCTTGTCAGGCTACAGTAGTGCTGACAGACCAGTGACTAAGCTGATCACATATGAGACATGCCATATGATTGTGTACATCTGCGATATTTCATGAAATACATTTACAGAAAATGGGACATTTTCCGTAAATCACTTCAGAAGTTGATATGAATTATATTCCGGATGTACTTTTTGTCAACTTTTGATTTCATTTATGGAAAATATCCCATTTTCTGTAAATGTATTTCATGAAATAACGCAGTTGTCAGAACGTACAAAATCGTATGGCTTGTCTCATGTTTCCCTTACATCCCATTTCTCCAGTGACAGCCACACCTTGGGAACAAACCTGTCATAAGATCATGTTACTTATGCATTTTCTATGATCTGTATTTTATTATTTTCATTTACATTGTATTTTTAGGTTGTGTATGTGATTATTAACATTTCATAATTGTATACATATACTGACTGGTACACCTGTTTTAAACAAAAAATATTGTCATATGACGTTGTCTGTTCATGGGTCCGTCCTTTTAACTTGTGTGTTTGAGTCAATTTATTTTCAAACTCCCTGAAAATGACCAAGAAAATCCTTAAAGCTGGGTCCTATACAAGCACAAACTGTTCTTTATAGGAATTAAATAAGTGTATAATTGTGTAACTATTCCACCAGTTTTAAAAAATACGAGTTCCCGCTGTATATATAGTCATTTAGTAAATTTGCATTTACTGATAGAGACGCACGGTTGTATCAGGCTATTTTGTTATGCAAATGAGGGAGGATATTTTTTAATTATTTATATCAATTAAATGTTTCACCAGAATAAATATGTATATCGACATATTCTGAAGTATGATCTTTGCCCATTAACCCTTTCAACACCACAGACCTCTATAGAGACAATGTTTGCAAATAGTGCAGATCCAGATGAGCCGGCTCGTAACGAGCCGTCTCATCAGGATCTCCACTCTTTGTTAATAATTTTAAACGTCGTACTGATTACCCTTTTAGAAGAATGGGATAAACAAAATTAATGAAATAGCGTGAAACATTGGCATGGAACATCCTATTAAGTTACTTGGTGTTGAAAGGGTTAATAAATAAATAGAGAGCAAAAATAATTGTCTCTGTTTACCTTTTAAAACATGGTTATCCCCCCCTGACCAAGAGTGCTAATTTACTTTTAATATGAACAGATGAAAAGTATAATGGTAATGGTAATTTGACTTACGAGAGTTTGAGGTAACGAATGTACATGTAGACTCGAGGTGTATGATCACGTGGTACTAACAACAACAACAACACGTACTGAAAATTACTTGCAAAAGTGCAGATCTAACCCGAATTCTCTGTCTATAACACAAGGTGACTTAAGTCAAATGCTTTACAGACAGAAAATCTGGCTCGCAAGGTGACTTAAGTCAAATGCTTTACAGACAGAAAATCTGGCTCGCGGAGATTCTGATGAGACGGAGATTCTGATGAGACGGCTCGTTTTCGAGCCGTCTCACCTGGATCTACACTGTTTGCAGACACTGCTCAAGAGGACTGTAGTGTTGAAATGGCTAATAATTCCAGCACAACAATATTTACACAATTCCCTAACATCCCTAGCAAGTCTGTCCAAAATTGATATCCCAGTAAACTCCCACGCCGAACTACTTTCCGTAACCGTGAGGCGCAGTTAAAATAATTCTTAAGAAAACGCATTTTCTTGATGAATTTATGTCAAATGCTGGAATTATAAGGAATGAATGGCCTTTTTGTGGAATTTATCGCTTCATCCAGTATTCCCGCGACTTTTCCAAGTTTATACCCCGATAAATTCCACAAAAAGGCCATTCATTCCTATAATGACACATTCTATGCTGTAATCTACGGAACGCCGCAGGGGACATGGATTTTTTTTTTATTAATTCGTTCCCACGAAATAACAATTTGTTCCCACGAATTTACAATTCATTCCCTCAATTTAACAATTTGTTCCCACAAGTAACAATTCGTTCCAATGAATTAACAATTTGTTCCTTCAATTTAACAATTCGTTCCCACAAAATGACAATTCATTCGAATCCCCGTGCAGGTACCGGGGCGGGATCAACTGATCCTGAGAATAGTGCTGCAGTAGCCATTGCTTGTCGTAAAAGGCGACTAAACTGGCTTAACGATTGGGTTCATACTTTCCGGAACCCACTATACCGGATTTGGCCCTCATGTACATTTTTGGCTTTCTTGTATGTGAGAGTTGAGTCGGGCTATGCCCCATATATAAAAGTAAGATTAGCGCAAATCCTATTACTTTTAGGGGATGGGATAAATGATGCTGGTGTGGCGAGGGCCTGGCACCAGATCAGGTTGTTCTAATTTCAGGACTGAATATATATTTTGATTGTAAATATTGAGTTCTGGAGTTGGGATTTAACCCCCTTGGACAGGTGGATACGGGACACGACCCCGTTGACCCGTCTGCGTGTAGACTCCCTGAGGCTTGTACCTCTATGTCAGAAAAGCGGACGTTAAACCCTATTCACTCACTCACTCCCTCGAATTGACAATTAGTTCCCACTATATAACAATTTGTTGCGAATTAACAATTTTTTCCCCCGAAATAACAAATTGTTCCCTCGAATTTAAAATTCGTTCCCACGCAATAACAATTTTTTCCCTTAATTAAAAAATTTGTTCGCTCGAATTAACAATTTGTAACAAAGAATTGTACGTCTCCTGCGCGGCTCTGTAGTAATCATTTGTGGCTGTGACTGCAGAAATGGGGTTTATCGGATTTGTGACTGGTGTAGCTCCCGATCAAATATCACACTCCTGTAGCCTGGTGATTTATGTCGCTTTGTTAGAAGCAATACTGGTGTTTCAATGATGGAATGGCGATCAGTGCAGATCCTGATCAGACTGTGCGGATGCACAGGCTGTTCTGGATATACACTGGTCGCAAAACCCATAAGTTCCATTTCTCCAGTTACAGCCGCATTTATGTACTAGTATATGTTACACCCACGGGGAAAATCTGGTTTTTTCAAATTGTGTGCGTTTTGCAATTTTTTGTGATTATTCCAACATTAGAAACACATTCTACAAGCAATATGATTGGATGGAGCCATTATTCATGTGACCTCAACAGACCGGTATTTTCTGGGTCAGCAGTGTAGAACTGACCAATCAGAAGACTATCCCTATTGTTGTCGATCCTGCTTTAGCAGAAGGTGCGACTATAGTCGCCGCTTTTTCCGTCGTCGTCCGAAATGTCAGAAAGTTTGTACAAGTTTCTTCATCATGATATAAGTTAAATATTACTAGACATATTCCTTCAATATTTGGGCACTTGATACATATGAACATTTGGAACACATGATACTCTTTTGTGTTGATGGGCCGTTCCATTCCATTTACCTTAAAAATGTTGCGAAAACACTTAGCCATTTGTATACGCCCGTTTGAAAAAACGGGACGTACATGTATTATGTATTCACCTTGTGCGGGCGGCGGGCGGGCACAGCTTGTCCACGCAATAACTAGAGTTATACATGACAGATTGTAACTAATTTGGTATACATGTTTATCACGGCAAGACGAGGAAGCCTATTGATTTTCAAAAATTTCCGATGACTTATCTCCCTTGGCAGCCATTTTTATTTGTTGCACACTGTATCCTTGTCCACGCAATAACCAAGGGCTACCTGACCCATCGTAACCAAATTTGGTATACATGTTTATCACGACAAGACGAGGATTCGTTTTAAAAAAAAATCCGATGACTTACTCCCCTTAGCGGCCAATTTTAATTATTTTCGGACTATGTATCCTTGTCCACGCAATAACTCAAGTTCTACTTGACGAATCGTCATGTTTATGAATATAAGATGAAGAACCCGATTGGTTTTC
>JAQRGA010000140.1:0-87418 GCA_029237695.1 Conchocele bisecta
AACAAGGACCATAGTGTACCTTCATAGACAGGTAAATTGGACCAGCATTCATTAAGTAACAAGGACCATATTGTACTTCATAGATAGGTAATTGGGAACCGCTTACAAATCCAGTTGAAGGGTTTAACCAAGACCATTAATTGGTTACGGTTCCATAGAATTAAAGGTATTGACCAAGCCAGCAGGAATAACCAAGGACATATTGGTTAACTTCCATAGTCTAGTATTGACCACATTCAGTGAAGTTAACAAGGGGACATTATTGTACTATTCTAGACAGGTATGACCAGCATCCAGATGAGGTAACCAAAGACAATATAGTACTCAAGATAGTTATGACCGCATGCAGTGAAGAAACCAAGGACCATATTTGTATTCCATAGGATTAGGTAATTGGACCAGCAAATTCAGTGAAAAGTAACAAGACCAATATTGTACTTCATAATAGGTTATTGGACCAACATGCAGTGAAGTAACCAAGACATTTGGTTACTCATTATAGAGGTATTGACCACATCCGTGAAGTAAAACAAGGGGGACCCAATATTGTAACTTCATAGACAGGTAAAGACCAGCAATCATTGAAGTAACAAGGACCATAAATGTACTTCATAGACATGTATTAACCAGCCAGCTGTGAAGGTTTTAAAAAAATAAAACAAGGACCATATTGAACTTCATAACAGGTATACCATCACAAGAGCAGTAACAAGGACCATATTGTGTACTTCAAAGATAAGTAATTGACCAGCATCAGTGAAAGTAACAAGGACCATGAATTGTTTACCTTCATAGATAGTATTGACCAGGCATCATGAAGTTAACAAGGTACCAATATTTGTACTCATAGATAGGTTATGGACCAGCAGCAGTGAAAGTAACAAGGACCATATTTTGTACTTCTTAACATGGTATTGACCAGCATCAGGTTGAAGTTAACAAGGAACCAATTGGTACTTCATTAGACAGGGTATTGACCAGCATCAGTTAAGTAAACAAGGTCACCATATTAGTAACTTCATAGAGCCGTCTTGACCATCATCAGTGAAGTAAAAGGACCATCTTTACTTCCAATAGACAGGAATTGACCAGCCATCAGTGGAAGTTTGAACAAGGAACCAGATAGTACTTCATAATAACGTGGTATAAGAACCAAGCATCCAGTGAATTAAACAAGGACCATATTTTTACTTCAAAGACAGGTATTGACCAGCTTCAGTGAAGTAACAAGGACCATATTGTACTTCATAGACAGGTATTGACCAGCATCAGTGAAGTAACAAGGACCATATTGTACTTCATAGATAGGTAATGACCAGCATCAGTGAAGTAACAAGGACCATATTGTACATTCATAGATAGGTAATGACCAGCATCAGTGAATAACAAGGACCATATTGTACTTCATAGACAGGTATTGACCAGCATCAGTGAAGTAACAAGGACCATATTGTACTTCATAGACAGGTATTGACCAGCAGCAGTGAAGTAACAAGGACCATATTGTACTTCATAGATAGGTAATGACCAGCATCATTGAAGCGTTTATCCATCTCGATATGAGCACGGCTGGGCAGGATCTACCTAGATTCAACTAAGTCTGCAAGGTCAGTGAATATGATATTCAAGGTCACAGGCTGACACACCAGTCAAATTTACTTTCTGACCAGTGTGGAATGGACCCTCCCATGTCTTTCAGACTATTCCATTTATCAGAAAGAGGTATTGGTTTAGAAATTAGAAAATATCCACACATTGTGCAGATCCTGACGGCTCCTTATGAACCGGCTCTTCGTGATCTACACTGTTTGCAAACAGTATAGTGTTTGTTTGTTTGTTTGTTTGTTGGGTTTTAACGGCCTATCAACAACTAAGGTCATTTAAGGCCGGGTCAATGGGTTTAGTACTAAATCCCATTATATTACCTTGTACAAATGGGGGTAAAATCCCAAAATCAGAACAGAATATTTACAATAAAATAACTATAGATTCAGCCCTGAAATCAGAATAATCCTGATCTGATGACAGGTCCTCGCCACACCAGGCAAACAGTATGGTAGAGGTCTGTAGTGGTGAAAGGATTAAATTTAAATGTTCAAGCTACCCAGTTTGACAAGTTGAAAATCCACGTTTGGCATTAAATGTCACGGAGCGAGAGGAGTGCGCATCCAGCCGGGACTCGAACCCGGGACCTCTGGTTTACCATACCAGTACTCTACCGACTGAGCTAACCAGGCACAGATGCACACATCCTCCCCATAGTGACCTACATAACAACCGAGACATACTCCTCCACCAAATTGAAATTCCTTCACGAATTCCATACTGTTTGAGACGGTGATCGTCTGTGGAACAATCTTGAGTATTTATCCTTCACGGTCCCACATGGTCCCACATCGGGTGCCAAATGTCACGGAGCAAGAGAAAAGTGCACCGGGCCGCAGGACTCGAACTAAGGATCATACCAGTGCCCTACCGTCTGAGCTAACTAGGCATAGATACACACCTCCTCTCCATAGTGACTTCCCGTAATAACCCTAAATATTCGTACACCATTTGTTTTGGAAAGCCCCTATAAAATAGGGGTTTCCCAAAACAAATTGTATCCAGATATATTATTAATGTGATAAACCAGTACAACCATACAAACACTAAACATTTGGACACTATGTTGTAGGAAACCAGATATTTATATGAGTTTCCTAGAATAATGTGTCCGAATATTGAGGGCTATTATGGTACACATCAGCTGTGACATTTGACCTCGACATTCGACCTTTGTTGGCAGCTGATACGGCTGTTGCTCCAAGACAAGCTACCATTCATGAGCGGGGCGGCCCAGAAATACCTCTTCAACATAATGGAGGAGATGGTCACTGAAGGTAGGGTCATAGAAAAATATATCCCGTACAGAAAATGTGATATTTTCTGTATATGACGTCGAAAATTGACGAAATTCTCATAGTAAATGTGGATGTTTGTTTGTTTGTTTATTGGTGTTTAACGGCCTATCAACAGCTAAGGTCATGTAAGGCGTGGAAAACGGGTTCGATCCCGTTTTAACCTGCTGCATTGGGGGGAAAATTCCAAAATCAGAACGGAATATTTACATCAAGAAACAATATATTCAGCCCTGAAATTAGAATAACCTGACCTGGTGGCAAGTCCATACCACACCAAAGTCACTTGGCCCCTTTCCCTAAATAGGATTACGAATAATCGTAATACTCACATAACCAGATTCAACTGTCACATACAAAATGCCAAAGAAGTATGTGAGGGCCAAACCAGGTCTCCAGTCAGAATTCCGCTAAGGATGAACACCGATCGTTAAATTACCCATCGCTTGCACCCACCTTCCACCCACAGTAAATGTGCAATCATATTCTATTTCGCATTTACTCTGAACTTTCGATGTCATTTACAGAAAATATCGTAAATCTTTCATGCTATCGCACATATTACATATTAGGTACAAAATCAGATGGCTTGCCTCATACATGGCACCAACTGCAGCAATGGGGCTTATGGGATTTGTGACCAGTGTAGCTCCTGATCAAATAGAACACTCCTGTTTCATTTATGGAATTGCGAACAGTGCAAATCTTGATCAGACTGCGGATGCACAGGCTGATCAGGAACTACACTGGTCGCCAAAACCCATAAGCCCCATTTCTCCAGTCAACCATAAATGTGGCCCTGACTGTAGAAATGGGGCTTATGACGTTTCTAGTCAGTCTAGGTGCTGATCTTATAGCACATTGCTGCAGTCGGAAGCGGAAGAGGTGATCTGGGGCCACACTGGTCGCAAAACTTATAAACCCCATTTATTATAACAAATAATTAAGACCTTTCTAAAAAGTGGAACGACTATTTCTTTTCCAAGGTTATTAATTTTAAGCATAATTTAATAATGTGCCTTCTTTTTATTTCATGAAATTCAATCAAATAATGACTTTACTACAAAAAGAAATAGTTGACAGATTTCAGTGCATCGTTTATCATATTAAATATCACATTAAATAAAGATGCTCTATATATGTATACGTGGCTTGGTACAAATGAATATTTTATCACAAATGTGGTGTACAGAGATCATAATTTATGAGACACGTCATGTGCTCTTGTACCCAAGAAGATGTGCGATGTTTCATGAAAAATATTTACAGAAACTGTGATATTTTCTGTAAGTAACTTCGAAAATCAACGTGTTTTTCATAGCAAAAACAGAATAGAATTCCACATATGGTTTGTAAATTTCATCCACTTTCGACGTAATTTACAGAAAATCTCGTAACTTTTGTAAATATTTTTCATGAGATATCGCACATCTTCTTAGGTACAAAATCACATGACTGTCTTATATGGATATGTTGGTTTATCACAAAGTGAATATTTTTGTCACGACAATGCGTCTGTTCTCCCTGATCTCCAGTAACCAAATCACAGACGAACATCGCGGCGATGAAGATCCTTGTGAACTTTACCATTGGCTGCCTCCATGAGCACCATTAGACATGCATCGGAAACACAGGCTGATCAGAATCTACACTGGTTGCAAAACTCATAAGCGAGTATGCTACATGTAGGGGGGTCCAGAGGACATATTTTGAGATCTAGATGTCCAGAAATGCACTTTCCTGTGTTTTGCGGCATTTAAATTCAGACTTCAACAGGTGGTAAACTGTCATCTATGTAAAACTCCATGGCGAACAGGGGAGTGGCGGGAGGGGGAGAAGGTTACAACCCCGGAACCCCCCTCCAGATCCGCCCCTGGACAGCATGGCGATTACATTCTCAAGACTTGCACAGAAACAAGGAAATACTTTTAACTACTATACCTGAATGGTAGATAATTAAGTCATTGATAGATTCATAAAACAAGTTCCTTTTTATCCATTTAAAAGTTATTACAAAGAACAGCAATAGCATTTATAAAACTGCTAGGAGGATCTGACCAAACTACATGGATGCCAACTTTAGACGTCATTTACAGAAAATATTGCAGATTTTTAATCAATGTCAGAGATAAGCGGTGTTGTGATAAGGGAGGTAATTAGGGCTAAATCCGGGCTCGTGTATTCTCTGTCACTGTAGACTGGTAGAGTTAGTCATCTTTGATCACACATATTTTGTTTAACATTTGTAAATATTGTTATTTGGTAATTTTTTACTATGTTTCAGGCCTCAACAAATTCTACATTTTCCCCTCATCCAGATTGGAGTTCAACTAATCCAACGATATATACTTCAATGTTGAAGTTGCATTGTCCCTTTAAATTAAAATTGAAAGTGAACGGGTTTAAGTTTTAACATCCCAACAACAGCTAAGCTCCGAGATGGTTTGTTGGTTTGTTTGTTTACCCGGTGTTTAACGGCCTATCAACAACTAAGGTCAAGTAAGGCGAACAGGGTCGTTCTCATATTTAACCTGCTGCATTGGGGGGAAAATCCCAAAATCAGAACAGAATATTTACATAAAGCACAAATATATTCAGCCCGGAAATTAGAATAACCCGACCTGGTGCCAGGTCCATACAGTTACCACACCAAAGTCACTTGGCCCCTTCGCTAAAAGTAATAGGATTAATAATACTCATATTACTCATACAAAGGGTACAACCAGATTTAACCCTCACATACAAGAATGCCAACGACGTACCCGAGGGCCAGACCAGGTCGCTGTTCGGGATTCCGGTATTAGGATGATCCCGGTTTTAAAATCTCACCATGAAACACCATGAACTTATGTTTTCACTGAGTCTCCATGTATCACGTCTCACAATGCGTACACACGGTAAATAATAACTGCCTCCAATCGATGCTGAGTTTGCAAACTCTTCCACCTCACTGCCCAGTAGTGTTTCCCCAGTTGTGTCAGCTATAATCACACTGGGTCAGTTCATCTGAAAATGTAACCAAACTTGCATTCAACACTTTCATCCCTAGGAAACTGGTATGGACTGTTCCGTGTAGACTTTTGAACCATCTATTACATGTAATCAGAAAAGGCGAGTTTTTGGTAAATATCGGAAAATATCCACAAACAGTGCAGATCCTGATGAGACGGCTCGTCACGCGCCGTATCATCTAGATCTAATGGTTTGCATACATTGGGAAAGCAGTCTGTAGTGTTGATAGGGTTAATGAGGAAATATGTGATAATTTGCATTCGTGAACATTGGAAGTTGACACTGACAATATGCGACTTGCCATGACAACAATGGCGACAACATTTGCTACAATAGCACGGCAAGTCGTGCATGGTTGTGCTCACGTTCAACATGTTCACCCCTAAAATATCTGACATTGATAGTTCCATGCTCATTTCTGCACTATTCCATTAATCAGGTACGGGGGATTTTTTAAATACCTGAAATTACTGGCAAACCACGATGCACACCACGATGACACGGACGTTTCAGTTTTAGGTGGCTGTTATTTCATTTATGTATGTTCTAAAATCTAACTCACTTTAGAGGAATCAGAAATCATTGTTGGATAGATATTTTAAGTTTTATTTTAATTGTTTTGGTAAAATAAATACAATTTATGACAATATCTATGGTTTGCTTTCTCTATCAGTCCAGAACAATGTATTACTTATTTATTTAATGGTGTTTAACGGACCGTCAACAGCTAAGGTCATCTTAGGCCGGGTGAACAGGTTCAAATCAAATATTTCACCTGTTGTGATGGGGACAGAAGAATTTAAATCATTTGAAAGAAGAGAACTACGCTGCAATTCCAGGATGCGAGTCATCCGTATTTGTGCAGGAACTGATTGATTGGTTTGGGGTCTACATCAATTAAACAATACGGCCATATACAGTTGGACTCTGTGTGTAAGCCAGATTGATCTTTTACATGTCATTTAATAGTGTCCCACGGTCTGTCAACCGCTAGGGTCATTTTAAGGCTTTTACAAATTTCAGTAAAAACTGGACATGTTTGAATCTGGTTTCATCATTTTATTCAGAGAATGAAAATTCCATTTGTTATGATTCTAGTACGGTTAAAATCTACTCGCCAAGGCGAAATTGTTACACTAGACATTATTTGTTACAGAAGTGTTGTTGTAGGGAGGTGGTTGTTCGGGGAGATTGACTGTATTTGTACATTTGTAGATCATTCTTGTCATTTCCTGATTATTGAAAATTGGCATTTATATATTATTTGTCAGAAAATTAATATCTTCAATCCAGACCTTACAATCACTACACTGGGTAACATTGGTGGTATGATGAAACAGTACAACCATACTTACCTTAAATATTGGGACACCCTTGAGGGGAAACCATATATGAATTTATCAGTGGTTCTCAGAATAAATTGTGTCCGAATGTTTAGAGTAAAAAGAGACTTGAGTGGTAACATCATATTCTTTTGGTGAGAAATAAACATATTATTTTCGAGGAGAAAACATGCGTGTCTTCAGCATGGTGTCATATTGTCCGTCTGAATCTGTATTCACCAGAGGCGCCTATCAGCAGATGTCTTTTATATTATATTCAGTGTTATAAGTGTATTAATACGTGTATAACATCGTAGAAATATGGCGCGAAACGGCACGTCATGGCATTACAAATATTGCATGATGTCATCCCCAAATAAACAATGACAAATTTGTTAATATCATGGCAATTTCTGGACCGAATTTCTTTTCTAAGTTAGGTCACAATGGCCATGTTTCGGATGTAATTTCCAAATTATTTGTTTTTACCCTTCAAGCTGACCAAACAAAACACGTGAAATTGATCTGCGGTATGACAATGTTTCATACAAAATACAGTCTACAATACAGAGAACAGTTACCTTTTCTCAAACTGAAATTGAAACGTTTCCCACAGTCATGTCTGGTTCGTCTCATCACTGCCGCGAGATCTGAAAACATTGATTGTGATTGGTTGACTCTTGATTGATTGATTGCTTGATTGATTGATTGATTATACCTTGACAGTTGCAGGTGTCAGATTTTCAAATACATATTCCAAGAATATATATTGGTGGAGTTTTAGCCCATTACATTCGGAATATACCTTTACGGGTAGAATGTTTTTTTTTAAATATTTTAATTTTATTTTTGTTATTTCTCAATGAAAGTATATGTTGTAACCACAAATTTTAACCGTCTCGACAAGTTGGTGGTCGCGACATATACTTCTGAGCACATAGAAGGAGAATATAGGAACTCTAGCAAACTTCCTCACTGGACACACGGACACACAGTAGGTGGACAGAAGTCATTTCCCGAAAATAAAAATCCCATAGACTTACATGTATTTCCATCTTTACTGCCAAACATGTAGCTCAGTACTTTACCAATTTGAATGAAATACAAAATGTTTTGACAGAAACAAGTTTTCCCAGAAAAACAGCTGCAGGCAATAATTATTTGGTTCACACTTTTTATAGATGAAGGAAAACTCAAAAACTCATTAAACTGCTTCTCACACGAGAGGATCAACAACAGCTCTGCACCAGGTCTGACAGGTAATTTACTCACTGAATGATTAACAGAGCAGACCCAGATCAGACTGTAGATCTACACAAGCTGATGTGGGATTACACTGGTTGCATACTTCATACTTCACAGACCACTATTTTGTCCTCAGAGTCAACATTGAAGTGTAGGCCATAATCAGACGGAGCGGATGTGCATGCTGATCTGGGACTACACTGGTTGCGTACTCGACAGACCACTGTTTTGTCAATATAATCAGGAAAGTTTTCCTCGATATTGAACAGTGTAGGTCCTGATCAGATTGTGCAGGCCGACCTGGAGCTACACTGGTCGAATAATCAATAAGTCCATTTTTGCTGTGGGAATTCACCAAGTTAACCCTCACTGCGCTGGAGACGGAAATTGTCGTCTGCGGTTTTTCATTTTTGCCTCGATTCTTAAAAAAAAAAACAGGTTCGACAGCGCATGAGAATCGTATCCAGTGGAGACGATTCTCATGCAGTCAATACAGGGTTTTGTCAAGAAATATTGAAAAACAAGAAATGCGTCTGTCGAACGCGGATGCCACCTGCAGCATATTTGAGAAACTGGGACAAATTGGTTAACCGAAATGTGTGACGGACGGACAGACGGATGGACAGACGGACGCACTATATAAAAGATCAAAGGAATGACCACCTAAGGAACAATAGGCTTAAGTGGTCAACGGAATAAATCTATTGTATTCTTTTGTCTTAGGCCACGCCTCTAACCACCTAAGACCCTGTACGTGTGCCCGGACGGACGGACGGTCCAAACACTATATGCCACCCGTTTCTTCGAAACCCGGTGGCATAATAAATCATTTCCGGCAGACGACAAAATTTAATTCAGCGTAGTAAGGGTTAAACTTACCTTCTTGCATCCGACAGATAATGCCTGATCTAAAACTTTTGTCGTGTTTTTGAGAAGTTTTCTCTGGCCAGCCACCCTTCGGCTTCGGACTGTAAATGTTATGAAAACAACAGCAATTCATGTGTTAGTACAATATTAGGTTCCACCATGTCCAGCCGTGGGTAAACGTTTGCCGTGGCATGAGGGAACTGTTTGAACCCCAAGGCCATAGTGGCACGAGGATACTGTTTGAACCCCAAGGTCGTAGACCGCGTGTTCAAACAGTTCACGTGTGCCACGGCAAACGTTTACCAACAGCTGGACATGGTCGTATGTTATTGTTACATTTCCGTCGGAAAAATATCATGTAATTTGAGCATTTTTGCACTACTTTCAGTACTTTGATAATCTGCTCCATTCAAACAGCTGATTTAAGTGTACATATTCCATGGCTGCAGTACACGTCGCGTGATGCAGTCGTGAACTGGTCTGGTGACGTGATGGCTCGTTCTAGTAACGTCATGAGACGCATGCATTACGTAGGTGTTTGCTTAGCCCCGAAATGAGCATTGTCTACAGCCATGGTCAAACAGCACACGCTGTACGTTTAAACACGTATGTGAGCGGTGTCACAAAACGGCAGTCATGTAACAATTACTGATTGAATTGTAGTTTTGTTGATTGATTGACGTTTTATGTCCATTGAACAAGGTCATATACCTAAAGGAAACACACCTGTATGACAGTATGGGGATAATCCTTAAATTCGGCATTGGAATTAGAAAACCGTTCCAGTACTGAAACCAAAATACATCTATCCTGATATGGTGCCAGGAACCCTTACCGCACCTGGTCACATGACCACAGGTGGTAATCCCTGTGAATAGAGTATATTCAATTCAGTACAATAAATTGTTTTATCTTGTATTTAATCCGATTCATTGGCTATTTGTATGTTTTAAAGCATATTTTACACTCGTTATATGTATCTGTGACTGGAGAAATGGCTTATGGTTTCTGTGACCAGTGTAGATCCAGATCACCTGTGCATTCACACAGTTTGATCAGGATCTGTACTGTTCATCATTCCATCAATGAAACACCCGTCATGTTTCTAACAAGCAATATAGATCATCAGGCTACAGGAGTGTGCTATTTTATCAGGAGCTACATTGATCACAAATCCCATAAGCCCCATTTCACCAGACACAGCCACATATAGATTTTGTACCCGAGAACATGTGCAATTTTTCACGATATAAATTTACAGAAACTGTGATATGTTCTGTAAATTACATCTAAAGATGGCGTAGTTTTCATAGCAAATTCCGCATTTGCTTTGAAAATTTCGTAAAATTGTGACTTCGTCTGTCCATCCGTTCCCCTTCATACGGCACTGGCTCCAGGCTTGGTTTGCTTCCCTGCTCAAATAAGCCAAAGACTCATGGGTAAAGTAGGATAAATTGGTGTTTTTTCTAACCCTTTCACCCCTACTTAACTGGAATGGATTTTTATGTTAATTTCAGGATCGTCACAGTCATTTTCAGACTATTCCATTTATGAAAAGGGGGTGTTTTTGTTCTCAACAAGAAATGTGGCCTGTCGGCACACGAATGCCCCTGGTGGCAGATTGGAGAAACTGGCAAAGTATTTAACCAAAGTAATAAGTACATGTATTCACAAGCACATTTATGACGGACAAAAGGTCAAGGTCATATTAAGG
The DNA here is from genome assembly GCA_029237695.1 of Conchocele bisecta. Lineage (NCBI taxonomy): Eukaryota > Metazoa > Mollusca > Bivalvia > Lucinida > Thyasiridae > Conchocele > Conchocele bisecta. The sequence continues at coordinate 11,061 of JAQRGA010000140.1, forward strand.
TATCACTGTGCTAAATATAGTACACATCGGCCAGGGGGTATGCTTTAGTAGTCCGGTATAAAAAAATAGTGCAGACGTTTTGAGGCCACAGACCCAGTTTGCTTGTAAATCCTGATCCATTACAGCCCAATTTTACTTGAGAAACATGTTGGGGTGTTTTTAACACCAGTTTCCAGCATATTTCTAGCATTTAAAAGAAATTACTGAGCCTGCTTGTCACGTGATGTGAACACTACGTCACATGACACTTTGATGATAAACAATATGGCGGACTGGACAAGGTTGAATTTTTCTTTCTTAGGAGTAAGTGAACATATTGTTTAATTAGTGAAAATCCGGTGCAGACAGGTTGCAGGTTATGAAAAGGTAGGTTCCACAGCATCCATACGAATAGTGAGTGTGAGAGAATGGCCATATTTGGAGGAATCGGTTAAGTTGTATAGTAAAACTAATTGGTGGTTGTTAGCCTATAAGCATTTCCGGGTCATCGGTGGATGTCGTCTGCTTTCTTTGAAATCAACTCTAAACGGTTTTAATCATGGCTACAGCAAGTTTTATTAAGAGAACAAAGGACAGAATTGCTGGAAAATCAGTTTTATTTAATGAAAATGGTTGCATCAAGTGGGTCGGGATAACCACAGGTGTACGAGTCAAATATGGAAAGATTAAAGTTAAATTTCCAAATGATGCAAGAATAAAATACTATTATACACATAGAGTAGCATTCATGTTACACCATAATGTGTTTGAAATACCCAGGCACCTTGAAATATCACATTTATGTGGTTGTTCCCTGTGTGTTAACCTGGCCCACCTGAGTGCTGAGTCAACAATTATAAATAATTCTCGAAAGAATTGCCATAGCGAAAAGCGCTGTCTGAGCCATGCTAGCGACGGCGTCACATATCCACCCTGTATCTGCTAATAGTTCCTGTTTTATTAATTACGGTAAATTAACTGTATACCTATATACATTGTGTACATGTCTACATACTAATTACACAGATTTGAGATGCATCAGGGAGCCAGATGAGCCTGTTACTGACTAGTTCGGCCATATTAAAGTGGCGCGTCGCTTTAATTGGCACTGTGTATTTGATTACTAACCGGTATCAAGTGAATAGCTCCCCAACAGGTAGCAACGTTTTTCTAAACATTATTTATTGACTCGGTTGATACTTGCAAACATTATAGACCAAATTTGGCTGTGCGATCAGGGTCTACGCCAGTCCTTCTTGGCTACATTTTTCCAGAAAAATTTCAAAATTTTAAATTTAGCAGAAATTATATCATACCGCTGCAAGCTGTTTTCTGCTACTGTGTATTAATTGTAATAAGCACCCAGCTAAGGGAAGATGGAGTGAAAGTTGCAATTTAATTTAAGGCCGAAGGTAAAAAACATTTGTTTACCCCACGAAACATGTTCGAGCTAAATGGCGCCTTGTTTATTTCTCGTTTCAGGGAGTTACTCAGATGGCGGATATCTTTTAGATGCGTTACCGTTACCCCTGGTTGAGCGGCATCTACACCTTTGTGTGATTTACTATCACCATCCCCCGTGTAATGACTAACATGTAAGTCACTATTTATCTGCCTCGTAACGATTTCATTCCATTTCGCTTCATTACCTATTGACTCATTTTCGGGGAGGTTGGCAGTGGAGTGACCATAATGGTTTGGGCAGCTGATATCTCCACCCTGATTTCTTAGCTTACTACCTATTATGCACAGCTTACTGCCAACAAATGCCCCAATGAGTAATTTATCTTTGGTATTATTCTCGCACATAGTGGTTGTCACGATTGTACCCGCTTGAAATGGTGTACTGTCGCTATTGAATATTGGGTTATTGTAGCAAGAGTCACCTTCAACTCGAACCGTCTTGCTATGTTTATTGCCACAGAGTTCATTCTCTCTGGCCACAGTTTGTCTGATTTCATGCATACATTTAGTGTTTAAGCCAACCATAGACTCTGCTATCCTATTTGACTGCTTTTGCATAGAGTTATACGTCGGCGGAATTATGTTTGTGTTTACCAAGAGCCGACAAGCACCATAATTACTGATTGGTGTGCTCATAAGGCCCAGCTGCAAACCCACATTAGCTTTTCCTGATTTCCTACCCTTTCGACTTGACGGAACCTCTTCATATAGTTTATAATATTTACTTTTATAGCTACATCGGGTGCATTTTAGCCGCTCAGCCCAACAAATGCCCCATTTTCTTGATGCGGCCGCATCAAATACCATTTCGCCACTACAGTACGTATTAAAGGCGCGATGACTGTTTATTTCAGTATTAAACATCTTCTGGACCTCATACGGTCGATATAATTTGTTTATCAACAGGTCGGGGTGTACGGATGCATTTTGCGGTACGGCGCATTCGTCAATGAGTTTCGGACGCCTCGACAGAGAGCGCAGAACAGTTACATCATTGTCCGTACCATCAACATCTTTACAGGTAAACGTTTTATTTTCATTTACATTAACCCGGGATTCAAATGAGTCTTTGGTTAGCCTGGTGTACCTATGATTTGTTCCATTTGGTGAGTGAGAAGAAAGTGTTTTTCCTTTATTTTCATTTACCCGCCCCGTTTGAAATCCGCATTTTTTACCGCGCCTCCTATGCTTATTTTCCGGCATGTTTTCATTAGGTTAACCAAGTTCACTCTGAGCAGTGCATATCGGTAGAGAAATATATATGGGATAGCATTGCTCATTTAACAGACAGTGTCTATACCCTAAAGAAACAAGTGTCAACACGGGCACACTTGTTTCAATTTCCTGTGACAGTTTAACACTTCTATGTCTGAATTCACTGGCAGCACTCATACACTAAGCTGGTTTCAATTTAATTTGACACGTATCATTCTGGCATGTCACTAAGTTATGCGGACAAATGTTTCTATGCAAATTACAACATGTAGATTGACTAAATACTTCGAAAGTCACTTTTTCGCCTGTTTTTATGATAAAAAATGACAAAAATACTCCGAAATCACCCGATTTTTCGATAAATTTAATTGTTTTAACCCCATAATTGTGGAACAGCCAATATTTTTGACAAGCACCATCTATTTTATGATAAATGTTTACAGGTGCATCAACAATATAGACTTTTCCTAAGAAATATATGAGAAAATAATACTCTGGAAAATTCTGGTGAAACTGAAGTTTCCGCAGCTGGACAGTCATAATTATATGACCATTCTTAAATTGCCACTGTTAAAAAGTTTGTCTTCTAAATAATGTCAAATTACATTTGCTGTCACGAAATAGGTCAGACAAGACAATGGTAGGCAGTTTATTGAGATATTATAGCAAAAAAATGCGCTTATAGGTATCACTGTGCTAAATATAGTACACATCGGCCAGGGGGTATGCTTTAGTAGTCCGGTATAAAAAAATAGTGCAGACGTTTTGAGGCCACAGACCCAGTTTGCTTGTAAATCCTGATCCATTACAGCCCAATTTTATTTGAGAAACATGTTGGGGTGTTTTTAACACCAGTTTCCAGCATATTTCTAGCATTTAAAAGAAATTACTGAGCCTGCTTGTCACGTGATGTGAACACTACGTCACATGACACTTTGATGATAAACAATATGGCGGACTGGACAAGGTTGAATTTTTCTTTCTTAGGAGTAAGTGAACATATTGTTTAATTAGTGAAAATCCGGTGCAGACAGGTTGCAGGTTATGAAAAGGTAGGTTCCACAGCATCCATACGAATAGTGAAAGTGTGAGAGAATGGCCATATTTGGAGGAATCGGTTAAGTTGTATAGTAAAACTAATTGGTGGTTGCTAGCCTTAAGGGCAGTGTTGATGTGTGGCATTTGTCCGCACATATGATGTATTGAAATATTAAAGTACATGTAATCCATCGAGGGATATAGAAGTTATGACAGAAATGAGAAACACCGGCAAACTTATTAATGTGTGAAAAAGTTCAAAGTTGTCAAGGTCAAAAGGTCATATTATTGGCAGGTGGCTGCGGCCCGCCGACACATTTGATGGTCTCAAGAGTGTATTTATTTGAAGTTTGAATTAAAGGTTGTGGAAATATAAGGTATGTAAAAGCTTAGAATGAAAATATGGAGCGTAATAAAGAATTATTTTTTAAGTAAATTGTAGTAAGTGTTGTGGAGATATAAGGTGTGTAAAAACTTTAACACAAATTTCAAAGTCATTTGACCTTCACCTTGGGCATGTGGACCACATGAGCAGGCTATACAATGAAACTATGTATGATGAAAAGGAAGTATTGGACGTTTGAAGTAAATTGGAGTAACAATTGTGGAGATGTAAAAACATTAACGCAGATTTTATATGCAAACTTCTAAGTCATTTGACCTTGGGGCACAGGAGCCGCATGAGTGGGACACAGAATGAATATATGGATGATGACCAATAAGCATATGAAGTTTCAAGCAAATCTGACATACGGTTACAGAGATATAAGGTATATAAAAACTTTAACGCAGATTTCGGACGGACTGACGCACACACGGACACCCGGACGTCATTGTGATCATTATGTCTCACTTTCCGTAAGCGGCTTGACAAAAATGTGCACATAATAGGTTCACATGCTGACAAAAATGATCTTAAGATAAATAAAATTATATTCCGAGTCCTGCCCAGTGTAAAATTTGCATAAGGATCTAATTTTTGCTGAAATTAAGTACTTTTCTGTTACATAAAAGTGACTAGCTTAGCGCCAGATCAGACCGCGCATCCACACAGTTTGACCTGGGTCTACGATCGCCGCATTTGCCATATGGTCCCTTTTGTCAGCCGAGTGTCCATTGCATGCTGTACAAACTAAGTAAGAGAACACATGTAGAGGGTTTTGGATCACATGGTTTCAGAACATATTGTGCTGACAACAAACATCACAGATCCTAATCCGACTACAGGGGAGAGCCAGCAGATCACGCAGGAGTTAGACCCATTCTCCAGTAAGTCACAAATTGTATGAAAAGATGGAGACAATAGAAGAACAGTCAGGAGTCAGAGGTGAACAAATAAGACAAATCCAACAAACACAAAGCATACATACACATGACAACAGCTCAGTACTCTCACTGTCATTACAACCCAACATCTACAACTTAACACTGGATCTACACGGTTGCAGACATTACGATAGCTATCGTAATGAGCTGTCTCATCAGGATCTGCACCATTTGTAGATAGTTTCTTATTTCTAAAAGCAATACCTTTTTTCTGATAAATGGAATAGTGTGAAAAAACTAGAGCAAGTGAGCAGAGGCTCACGGATACCCACGGCCACTGCCTTGACAGATAAATAAAAACTTTAACGCAAATCTTACGGACAGACAGAAAGCAAAAACTATATACTCCTCGACATACATCATATGACGGGGGTATAATAACAGGGAAGTGTCTTTAAATAGACAATTACTTAGAAGGGTTAATACATTGAATATAATGTGATTATTGATGTACACTAGACTATTAATGCAAAACTATCTAACCATATACAGGTTTTACCAATGAAACTGAAGCATGGCTGAGTGACCCAGCTTTCATAACGATCCATCATCAACAACACTTTAGAGTGAGTGCTGATATTTACAAATAAGCAAAAATTATCCATAACCGTTTCAAAGCTGAAAAGCTGCTTCAGTTATTGTTTTAATTTCTCAGATATTCAATAATAGTCTGCAAATGATCTACACTCCTGTAGCCCGACAAAGATCTATAATGCTTGTTAGAAGCATAAAGGGAGTTTCATTGATGGAATGGCGAACAGTGCAGACACTGATCAGACTGTGCGGATGCACAGGCTGATCTGGATCTACACTGGTCGCAAAACCGATAAAGCCCCCCTTTCTTTCTCCAGTCCCAGCAAGCATATTTAACCAATAAGCCAAAGAATATATGTAACCATTTCAAAGCTGAAAAGCTGCTACAATTATTATAGCCTAGATGTATCATATATTCAGTTCATTCGCTTCATGGACTCCATTTTATTTAATCAAATTCCGATTGGTTCATGTTTTTTTCCTTCTATATACAATCATACACAGTGATAAACAGGGGAGATAAGTTGCCAATTATGCAATTCTATTACTGCTCTTTCAATAAATCATAATACCATACCAGCTATAGAAAACGTATTCCATTCTAGACAAAATAGAATTAATTTTAAATAAATTATTTTTACCACAGCCCCATTTTTTTCAGGTGACCATAGATACAACAGGGTTCAGAAATATGAGACCATGTGATTTTGTACCTTCGGACATCTGCATAATTTCATTCAATACGGCTTAATACAAAATTTACAATATTTTTCATAAATAAAGTCAAAAGTTGACAAACTTTTCAGAGTACATGCGGAATATAATTTTTTTTAAATTTTTACGTAATTTACGGAAAATATTGTAAATTTTATATACGTATTTCATGAAATTCCGCAGATGTCCGAAGGTACAAAATCACATGGTGTGTCTCATATGATAAGACGTCCAGAATTTCCTTTTTGTTTTTACTAATCTGTTTCATCATTTGCTGCGCATATCCGAGACCCAAAACCTATGAAAACATCAAATTTCTTTAACATTTTCTGGCTGTAAGTCATGTTCAATAAGCTCTCAGATTTATTGTTTGAAAGTGTCAAATTTCAACGTTTTCTGATGGCAACTATCATTTAGACTTCCACATCAGCTTTTCGAATTCGTCTGAGCTCCGAAGGCTATTGTCCCCGGAGCTTAACTTACTCGGCGCAGTTCGGCCTACATTCAACCGCTGCTTGGTGAGTTTCAGAGGTGGTTTATGGGAACTTTTTCACAGGAATTTCGGCTTTTTGGTCGTCCATATCAAACGCGTTGTTTAATGTCGCTGCCGGTTCTGTGTCTTGTATATTAAATGTACTATTCAGTGAACTGCTGATGGTCTGCAAGAGAACAAATTTGGATCTTACACGAGTGATCTTGTTTATTTCTCCATAAAAATATATGTTGTTGCCACTCATTTGAACCATCTCAGACGGTTCAGATGAGTGGTAACAACATATACTTTTGATAAGAAATAAAAACAAGAGTTGTCAGAGGACAACGAAGCGCGCCCGGTACGAAGCGCGCCCGGTGGCAGCAAAGGAAACGAGGGCACATTTGAAAACACAACGTGCTGGATAAGGGACACAAAATTTATGAGCCATTTACGAAAGCGTGTTAAGGTTTCGAGCGTACAAAGTATTTGACCTTGACCCTGGGCTTAACAGAGGTAGAGGACCCTTGGAGCAATGCGTGTGTGAAATATGAAGCAAATCCAAGCAAGGAAATGTTATAACCAATTTCTCTCATGTTAAGTTTTGTAAAGAGACAAAGTATATGACCTTGACCTTGGGACCAGCGGGGTTTGGACGGTCGTGGATTTGGCACAGCATGGTAGTAGAGCCTTACAGGTATGCATGTGTGAAATATTAAGATGAAGGAAATAGAAGTTATAACAATATTTCTCTGATGTTAATTTTAGTGACGGACGGACGCACAGACGGACGGACGCACAACCGGACTCCAGTATACCCCCCCCCACACAACTCGTTGCGGGGGTATACATATTATTTATCCCTGAAATTAGAATAACCTGACCTGGTGTCAGGTTCTCACCACAGCAGAGACGCCTAGCCCCACTCCCTAAAAGTAATATGATTAGCACTAATCTTACTAACTAGAAATTATGTTTGCAAAACATGGATGTGCCCCCTGGCATACTGGACTCTAACTGGAGAAACTTACAAACTTTTTGACGTAAATGTACACGGACGTACGGACGAACCTATGGAACCTCAAGAACAACACAATATGCCCCAATTGATATCGCATAGGGGGCATAATTATATTAGAAAATTGTTTGTTAAAAAAAAACAGCAATCATTGAGTGAGTGATTGGAGAAACAGTGGCATAACTGCGGATGGATCGGTGGGACAGTGAATATTTTGTATGTTACGCACACCTGCCTTGGATGGCTGGGATGTATACAGAGTATGAAGAGAAACAGTGGCATAACTGTGGATGGATCGGTGGGACAGTGAATATTGTGTATGTTATGCACTCCTGCCCTGGATGGCTGGGATGTATACAGAGTATGAAGAGAATTGGCCAACAATTGTAGAAGTAGTTCGCCGAACAAGGAAAATTGTCTACTGACAGATGGACATTAAATTATCACATGCTCCTGACCAAGCAACTAAGCACTCCCGAGTAAAACCTGATATGTATACCTGTGTAATGAACCATAATCCAGTCTTATTACCCCGGCCATGAGACACGTTATGTAATTTTGTACCAAAGAACATAAGCGATTTTTCATGAAATATATTTACAGAAACTGTTGATATTTTCTGCAAACAACATCAAAAGATGACGAAAGTTTCATAGCAAATGTGGAATTATGTTCCGCATTTGCTATGAAATGTCGTCAAATTTCGATGTCATTTACGTAAAGTATCTTAAATTTTGTCAATATTTTTCACGAGATATCACAAATGTTCTTAGGTACAAAATCACATGTCTTGTATATGATAATCAATTACCAGATTGCTGTGGCCCGCATGTCAAGCCCGCTTGACGGATTTGATGGTCTCAGAGTGTATTTATTTGACAGATTTTGTACAAATTAGCACACTTACTATGCCTGTATCGGAGGTGTCGTTGTCGGACGTGGTGGACTGGGGCATCTGGACCTACATGTACTTGTTGCCGCAGTCGAGACATTTACACAGGTCCTCGCAGAATTGTCCCCCTTTACAGCACTCGCACCGCTTCGTCGAACAGCCGCGCCCTACTGACTTTCTATATTCCTACAAGAGGAATATGATAAAGGGAAAGTGAATGGGTTTAACGTCCCAGTAACAGCTAAGGTCCTATAGAGACAGAGTCAGTGGGGGTTGGACAGTCATGGATTTTGAATAGAAGTTATGAAATATTTCCCTGATATTAAGTTTTGTAAAGAGACTAAGTATGTGACCTTGACCTTGGGATCAGCAGTGGTTGGACAGTCGTGAATTTGTCACAGCATGATAGCAGAGCCTTTAAAAAGAGGAATACATGCATGAAATATAAAGAATTTTAATGAAGGAAATATAAGTTATAACATATTTCTCTGATGTTAAGTTTAGAGACGGACGACAACCTGACTGTATACCCCCTCACAACTCATTGCAGGGTATAATTATTATTCACCTGATTAAATTGTGGCGTGTGCAATCAATTGGATCGTATTGTGCCTTGGAACCATATACGCAGTACCATAACATTGCCACGTATGGTACGAGGTAAAAGCTTTAACCTTTGGTTACATCAACCAATCTGTTCAACGTCCACATACTTTTCTCGGCTGATCAGTCACCCGCCTAAACTGGCATTTTCAGACAATCGGGATCTTATACAGAGAATCACGTAGTATAAGGGGTAAGGCATATATACGAGGCTGTGACTGGAGAAATGGGACTGTGATTTGTGACCAGCATAGCTCCTGATCAAATAGCATGTGCATGTTGCTTGATAGCGATCTATATTCGTTAGAAGCATGATGGATGTTGCATTGATGGAATGGCAAACAGAGCAGATCCTGATCAGACGGTGCGGATCTACACTGGTCGCTAACCCCATAAGCCCCATTTCTCTAGTTACAGCTGCATACTTACCTTTGGTTGCTTAAACAAATATGTTCTACGTCCACGTGGATTTCTAAAACAATGCGATTAAACATTGGTGTTTTCTTCCTATCTGGATCGTAGTCCGGGTTGTCTTCATCATATACCTGCTCATCCTCGTCATCTTCTCCTTCAGAGAAGTCATCGGAAGGTGTTGCTGGGGTTGGACATTTCGGCTGCAACAGGGGGCAAATTCATTCAGTCATTGCGGCCATGTTAAATGATACAGAGCTCCAGATAAGGTGCATATTGGGTATTTTACACAATTATTTTAGTAGAATACGCATTGATTACCAAAAGTATGAGTATAAAATGATCACAGCAATGTGAATATACGCATTGATTTTTCAAATTGAGTAGTGAAAATACTGTAATAACGTTGACAATTTACTTAATAGTTGAGCTGCAAAAACCAAACAGTGTTTGCTTTTTTCAGCTCAAATATTAAGTGAATTTTTGTTATTTTTATTTTGTTATCATTTGTTCCATATTTAATAACAAAGAAAATCAATACTACATTTGTAAAGTAAATACACATTAAATTTGAAATCTGGGGGTATAATACTCTCTAGATACAAAACTTATCTGGCGCTCTGGGATATACCTAGAAAATGATGAAACAGAATATGAACAAGAATGCCCCCAACTGCATGTATTGCGTCGCTGTGCACATGATAGGAGATCTACTGAACAAAAATACAGATGACCACAAACATGTATATGAACTAGAAAATGTGTTCATAAAACACGGATGCCCCACATATCGTTTTGGTAGTAAGGGGGAGATAATCCATGGCTCAGTGTCAAAGCAAAAATAGAAATTCACTTGTATCTACACACCATAAATTAGCTACATACCAAGCATCTAGCCTCCAGCTATCACGGTGAATGGTGAAATTCTAAGTCGAAAAGGGGGAGATAATGGCCCAACCAACCGCGCAATCCAACAAATATGGTGTTGAACAGCCAGTAGAATGTTGACCTTTGGTCGTGGGGTGAGGAAGGCGACCGACTTTCCGTGACGTCATCATCCACCCTCATTTCTGGCATCAACGCCACAGACTTGTCCGTGTACATGAACTTTGTCAGGTGCTGCAACAGGGACAGATTGATTAATCAGGGGTTTTATGTCCATTCAACGATTGTCATGTGTTGTCAAAACAGGTTTTTGTCGAGAAATATTGAAAACAAGAGTTGTCAGAAGACAACGAAGCTCGCCTGTTGGCAGCCTTCACTGAAACTTGGCACAGTTGTATAACAAGAAACGAGGCAAAGCCAAGAAGGCCAGGTTTTTTCCAAGCATGGACACTTGGATAACATAATTATACCCACTTTTTGTAGACTAGATGGCCGTGGCCTGCATGTCGCACTTTAGGGCGAGGCATGGACACTAAAAAAATAGATATAGTAGATGGAAAAACTTTAACGAAAAAAATTTAACCGGACACACGGACGGACGGACGGACGAACTTACATTTCGGACCTTAGGGGGTACTTGCTATATAAAAGATCAAAGGAAATACCCCGTAAGACACAATAGGCTTACGGGGTACGGATTAAGTTCCATTGTGTTCTAACCCTAACCCATTGTCTTAGACCACGCCCACTACCCCATAAGTACCCTAATGTGTGCCCGGACGGACGGACGGACGTGCTTACATTACTATACTTATGTGGCTTATCACATGTTAAATATTAGCCACATAAAACGATTTTTAGCTACATAAAAGGATTTTTTAGGTGGCTAATTGTAACCAACCCTATCCTTTACCAAGTCCATAACCCTTGGAGCTAGCCACATAAGTACCCTAATGTGTGCTCGGACGGACGGACGGAGGACGGACGGACGTATGCCAAAATGCCGACGATATCGCGCTTTCCGCAAGCGGGTGCGACAATGAAGATAAACACCCATGTGAAGTATCAAGGTAAATGGGTGAAGCAGTTGCAGAGATATAGTACACTAAAAAATTTTAACAAAAAAATTGAAAGTAATTTGACCTTGACATTGTGCACAGGGGCCGCACGGTTGGGGGTTAGAATGAAAATATGGATGATGATAAACATCCATGTGAAGTTTCAAGGTAATGGGCGAAGCAGTTGCAGAGATATAGTACAACGAAAAAGTTTTAACCAAAAAACTTTAACCAGACGTACGTTAAAGTTAACGTTGAAAATGGCTAAGTCAATTACGTAGAAATAATAGGTGAAGGTAAAAAAAATGGTCACATGTTGGATAGTTGTATGTGGTAGGCACCCCTTGGTTATGAAGCTGTGAAAGTTTGGTGGTCCTAGGTGGTACAGTACCAAAGAAATGGACTTAAGTACCAAAGAAATGTACTTAAACACGAAAACTTAACATTGTAAACGCGAAAATTTAACATTGAAAATGGCTAAGTCGACTGCGCGGAAAAAATGGGTCAAGTTAAAAAAAAAGTAACATGTTGGATAGTGATATGTGGTGGGCACTAGGGGTGCAACGATACATGTATCGATGTATCGATATTTTTTAGCTACGATACAATACATCGATACGCTCAGACCGTATCGATACACAAACGATACATTGTTGATGAAAATAGTGTTAAATGCATTTCTGTAATGTCAGTGTTTGTATAAGACAACAATTGACTTGTGGTAAATTGGGTGTTTTTCTGATCTGTTAGTTAGTTGTAAATTGTAATACTATACCTACCGTGACATGTCAAATTACCATCGTGGTGTATGCGTGTATATTCAGAGTATATACCTGTTTACGCTGTCTGTTGTCAATGTTGTTTTCATAATATTCCGGAAGTGGCAGAAGCCGAATTAATAATATGCACAGTCTCATCTCCCGTCTGATTGGATAATAGGACACGCACCTGCGCATTGGCCAATGAATATACGTCCACGAATACACGCCAAAACGTCCCCAATAAAAAACATACCCAGTTGAAAATTTGCTGGTCACAACGTAGTTAATGTCCCCGGTTTTAGTCGCGGACCGGTACACATTTTTCTAACCCTGCGACACGAATAGTTATTGTTTTTATTGCTTAGAGATTCGAAGTAGTATCACCAAACCAAATACATAATAATATTCTAAATAGTACACAGGTCATACTAGAGCCGAAAGTTTGCGAAATATTTGGTGAAATGGGGAAGGACGTTTTGACAACTATACGTTTTGACATGGGGACGATTTGAAATGGGGACGTTTTAACTTAACAAGTTAACAACAACAACAAATATTACTGGTAATAACAACAACAATGGCTGAAAAAGTTAGTGCACAGCGAGCTGGCCTATCGAGTAAGAACGTTGATGTGTTGGTATTTCTGAAAAAGAATATGAATATCAAACTGTAATTTGGTTATGTTAGCAAGCAGTTGTAACGACTATATTTCAATAGTTTCTTTCTAGTTCAATACACACATTTAACCTACAGGTTTGGGGCAACGGGTGGGTGGTGGTGGGGGGGGGGGTATATTTGATTTTTGTTCTGAAAATAAAAAGGTGTTGTTTGCCTTTCACTCTGTTGTTACTGTGTATCGTTTCCGTATCGATACGTATCGTATCGTGGTCCTAGTATCGCGATACGTATCGTATCGTGGCCTTGCCGTATCGTTACAGCCCTAGTGGGCACGCCTTGATTATGAAGCTATGAAAGTTTGGTGGTCCTAGGTGGTACAGTACCAAAGAAATGGACTTAAACACGAAAACTTAACATTGTAAACGCGAAAACTTAACATTGAAAATGGCTAAGTCAAATTACGCGGAAAAAATGGGTCAAGATAAAAAAAAGTAACATGTTGGATAGTGATATGTGGTGGGCACCCCTTGATTATGAAGCTGTGAAAGTTTGGTGGTCCTAGGTGGTACAGTAACAAAGAAATGGACTCAAACACGAAAACTTAACATTGATTGTGGACGCCGCCCACCCGCCCGGCTTTTGCCAATTCAATAGCCTGGATTTTTTTCTTCAAAAAACCTGGCTAAAAAACATGAATATTATATAACTTGACGTTGAGTTAAGGGGTTTAAAGCATGATAGCTATTCACATGAGGAATGCATGTATGAATGTGCTAAGTTTGTGACCTTGACTTGGGGAAATGGGTGCAAGAAACAGGAGTTATAAAAAGACATTTACTCCAACGTTAAGTTGATGATGTTGATCTTGGGGAAAGGGGTGGGAGGGGTGGGTCATGGATTTGCTGTAGAACAATAGAGAATCATCAGATGAATGCATGTATGACATATCAAAGCGTTCCCTGTAAAGAAACAGAAGTTGCAGAACATTTACTCCACGTTAAGTTTATGAACATGCTAAGTTTGTGACCTTGACCTTGGGTAAGGGTTGGATGGTGGGTCGTGGATTTGTAAGGGGTGGGCAGTAGGTCATGGATTTGCTATAGCATGATAGAGTATCATCAGATGAATGCATGTATGAAATATGAAGGCGTTACCTGTAAATAAACAGAAGTTACACAACATAAGTCATTTCCCGCAACGTTACGTTTATGAACATGCTAAGTTTGTGACCTTGACCTTGGGATAAGGGTTGGGTGTTGGGTCATGGATTTGCTATCAAGGCATTCAATTAAAGGAAACAGATGTTATAAGACATTTACCCCAACATTACGTTTATGAATGTGCTAAGTTTGTGACCTTGACCTTGGGGTAAGGGTTGGGTGGTGGGTCATGATAGAGAGTCATCTGAGGAATGCATGTATGAAATATCAAGACGTTCCATGAAAGGAAACAGATGTTATAAGACATTTACCCCAACGTTAAGTTTAAGAATGTGCTAAGTTTGTGACCTTGACCTTGGGTAAGGGTTGGATGGTGGGTCGTGGATTTGCAAGGGGTGGGCAGTAGGTCATGGATTTGCTATAGCATGATAGAGTATCATCAGATGAATGCATGTATGAAATATGAAGGAGTTACCTGTAAATAAACAGAAGTTACACAACAGAAGTCATTTCCCGCAACATTACGTTTATGAACATGCTAAGTTTGTGACCTTGACCTTGGGATAAGGGTTGGGTGTTGGGTCATGGATTTGCTATCAAGGCATTCAATGAAAGGAAACAGATGTTATAAGACATTTACCCCAACGTTACGTTTATGAATGTGCTAAGTTTGTGACCTTGACCTTGGGGTAAGGGTTGGGTGGTGGGTCATGATAGAGGGTCATCTGAGGAATGCATGTATGAAATATCAAGGTTCCATGAAAGTAAACAGAAGCTATAAGACATTCACCCCAACGTTAAGTTTGTGGATGCCGCCGTCGAGGGTATGCCATAAGCTCTTCTGTACTTCGTGCAGGCGAGCGAGCTAATAAAACATTTGCGACATACAATTGAATTCAGTGTAGTAAGGGTTAGTTAAGATACACATAGCCTGCCAGTCTCCAGTTGCAAGATGGAAACAGACAATTCCAGGTATTTACCTGCAAATTAACGGAATAGACTCAGACAGGTAACAAATTGTCATCTGTGGCTGTGACTGGAGAAATGCCAAACAAGAGGGCCATGATGGCCCTAATTCGCTCACCTGACTCAATGAACAACAGAGGAGAATGTGACATTGAGTTCATGTGTGCTATTTTTAGATGGCGGTCATCTTAGATTAAGCGATGACTCTCATTTTACCAAATCTCAAAATGCTTCACCCAAGGATCTTAACTTATGAAGTTTGGCCAGCAAATATTGCACCAGAGCAATCACCTCATCGATACCTTCAATTTGATATATGACATGAGTATATTCGGTCAAAAATAAAATTTGACCCCACAGGCCACGCCGATTTTTGACCCCGGGGTCATCATTTTAACAACTTTGAAAGAGCATTGTACATCGATCATGAAGAATTTGTGAAGAATTTGTGCTATTTTTAGACGGCGGCCATCTTGGATTACGTAATGACGTCATTTTAATAATTTTGTAATCCCCCTACCTGGGAACATGACCATGAAGTTTGGTGACTAGGCCCAATGGTTACCGAGGAGAAGACATTTGAAAATGTTCAAGGACGACGACGGATACATTGCGGTAACAATAGCTCACATGAGCTTCGCTCAGGGTAGAAGTCATCAGAAAATTTTAAAAATCAATAGACTTCTTTGTCTTGCTGTGGTAAACATGCTTACCAAATTTGGTTACGATCGGTGAAGTAGAACTCGAGTTATTGCGTGGACAAGGATACAGAGTGCGAAAATTGAAAATGGCCGCCAAGGGGAGACAAGTCATCAGAAATTTTTCAAAATCAATAGGCTTCTTCGTCTTGCCATGTTAAACATGTTTACCGAATTTGGTTACAAACCGTCAAGTAGAACTCTAGTTATTACATGGACAAGCTGTGCCCGCCCGCCCGCCCGCCCGCCCGCCTGCCGCCCACCCATACAAGATGAATACATAATACGTCCCGTTTTTTCAAATGGGCGTATAAAAATAAATAACTTTCTTTAACCCTTACACTGCTGAATTGAATTTTGTTGTCTGCTTTTTAATATTTGTTTTCTCATCAAAATCATTGGAAATGATTCTAAAATGCTGTCAAACCATGTTTTTAGAGAGAAAAGTCAAACTATGGAACAACAGCAGATGACACGTTTCGGTTCCAGCTATCTAAGGGTTAGTTTCTTGGACATGTTAGATGTACTGAGCATGAAAAGTCAATCAGTTGATAACAGGAAGTCAAACCAGAGATGTCTTGATTCCGGTAAGGATGTTTGTTTGTTTGTCGGTGTTTAACGTCCTATCAACAGCTAAGGTCATGTAAGGCCGGGCCAACGGGTTCGATCCCACATTCAACCTGGGGGTGCGGGGGGGGGGGGGGGGTGGGGGGGGGGGGTGGCAATCCCAAAATCAGAACGGAATATTTACATAGAGAAAACAAATATACAGCCCTGAAATTAGAATAACCCAAACTCGTGCCAGGTCCATAGCACACCAGTCACTTGGCCCCTTCCCATAAAAGTAATAGGATTAGAAATACTCATACACGGGGTATAATCAGATTTAACCCTCACATATAAGAAAGCCAAAGATGTACCTGAGGGTCAAACCAGGGAAAAACATATCTAGGCAACAATGGAAAATTGGTGAAACATGAATGTACCTCAAAGGCTTTACACTTGTCCATCCACTATATACCATGATATGCTTGTTACAAACCTAGAAGACACGTTGTAGTGCTCCAGTCACACCACTATATACATGTACCATGATATGCTTGTTACAAACCTAGAAGACACGTTGTAGAGCTCCAGTCACACCACTATATACCATGATATGCTTGTTACAAACCTAGAAGACACGTTGCAGTGCTCCAGTCACACCACTATATACCATGATATGCTTGTTACAAACCTAGAAGACACGTTGCAGTGCTCCAGTCACACCACTATATACCATGATATGCTTGTTACAAACCTAGAAGACACGTTGCAGTGCTCCAGTCACACCACTATATACCATGATATGCTTGTTACAAACCTAGAAGACACGTTGCAGTGCTCCAGTCACACCACTATATACCATGATATGCTTGTTACAAACCTAGAAGACACGTTGTAGTGCTCCAGTCACACCACTATATACATGTACCATGCTTGTTACAAACCTAGAAGACACGTTGTAGAGCTCCAGTCACACCACTATATACCATGATATGCTTGTTACAAACCTAGAAGACACGTTGCAGTGCTCCAGTCACACCACTATATACCATGATATGCTTGTTACAAACATAGAAGACACGTTGCAGAGCTCCAGTCACACCACTATATACCATGATATGCTTGTTACAAACCTAGAAGACACGTTGCAGTGCTCCAGTCACACCACTATATACCATGATATGCTTGTTACAAACCTAGAAGACACGTTGTAGTGCTCCAGTCACACCACTATATACATGTACCATGCTTGTTACAAACCTAGAAGACACGTTGTAGAGCTCCAGTCACACCACTATATACCATGATATGCTTGTTACAAACCTAAGACACGTTGCAGTGCTCCAGTCACACCACTATATACCATGATATGCTTGTTACAAACCTAGAAGACACGTTGTAGTGCTCCAGTCACACCACTATATACATGTACCATGCTTGTTACAAACCTAGAAGACACGTTGTAGAGCTCCAGTCACACCACTATATACCATGATATGCTTGTTACAAACCTAGAAGACACGTTGCAGTGCTCCAGTCACACCACTATATACCATGATATGCTTGTTACAAACCTAGAAGACACGTTGCAGAGCTCCAGTCACACCACTATATACCATGATATGCTTGTTACAAACCTAGAAGACACGTTGTAGAGCTCCAGTCACACCACTATATACCATGATATGCTTGTTACAAACCTAGAAAAGATGTTGCAGAGCTCCAGATAAGCTTTGTGTCTAAAGTGTACTACCGGTACTCCCTGTTTTCAAAATCATTGCGTATTTTACTTTATATAAAAATGGAGTATTGATTGTCTTCAAACTAAATAGGGAACAAATTATAAATAAATATAACAAATTTAAACATTCACCTATTTGAGCTGCAAAAAGCAAACACTGTTTGCTTTTTGCAGCTCAACTAAGTGAATTTTCAACTTTATGACAGTATTTTCACTACTCAATTTGAAAATCAATTATTTTGTACACCCACTTTTGATACTCAATGCGTATTCGGCTAAAATAATTGTGTAAAATACGCCAATACGCACCTTATCTGGAGCTCTGGATGTTGGTAATGTCATGGTGAATCAGCTTCATGGTTAGTTCATGTATGACGTCCTTCAGCCGCATTATCTCCGCCATCTGTGGATCCCAGTTGACGATCGGCTTGTTCTTGATCTTGCGGGCGCGGTCCGCGTACCGTAAAGGTTTCCTCCATGTTGAAATCAGCGGGACTCACACAGGCGATCATCAACATGTGGCTGTTGTCTCCGAGGGAATCTGCAGTGCAAAGGTAACAGGTTTAGTCCTAGAATGCTGGAAACAAACATTGTTGTGTCTTTGTATAAATATAATATTAACCATCACTCGTAAGATTCTATATTTATTTCTTATGGTCAGACTCTGACAACTGCAGTAGCAAGTGATTGGTTGATTAGGGTTTATGTCCATTCAACAGCAGTCATAAACTGATGGGAATGCACCCAGAGCTCCAGATAAGCTGCTTAAATACCCAATTAACATTTCCAAAACCCCAATTGAAATCAGAAGAAGAGAGTATCAAAAAACAATAAACAGACCACAAATATATCATATTTTTCTTATTTCCCATGAAAACACATCTTGGTATTTCATTAGAATTGTCTCAAATGAAATGCCAAGACATGTAAACAGTAGTGTGATTTTATTTTACCAAATTAAAATTTTTAAATACCCAATTGCTTCAGATATGATGGAGTGACAATACTCAATTACTAATTCCTTATCTGGAGCCCTGGCACCTGTATGGGGATCAACTGCTTTGGGGTGTTACGTCCATTCAACAGAAACGTCAGGCCATATACAGATCGGAATGTACCACTATGGGGGATTCAGTTGTTTTTAATATGCATTTACTGCCAATTGTAATACCAGTAGGTTGTTTTTTTTGTGTTTTTTAATTGTGTATTTACGCATGCAAATATGCTGTTAAAGGTACATGCCCACTCAGTAGGCACAAAATGTTCTTAAAGGTACATGTCAACTCAGTAGGCACAAAATGTTCTTAATAGGAATTAAATAAGTGCTATTCCACCAGTTCTAAAAATTATGAGTGATTAGATAAAATCATTTAGTAACATTTATTCCACTCATAGCGACTCGCGGTCATGAAAATGATGTCTCCGATATAAAGAACATTTAGTGACTACTGAGTGGGCATGTATTAATTGTTACAAGGCTGCCGTTGTTCAAACGTACAGCGCAAGCTGTTTGACCATGGCTGTAGGCAATGCTCATGTCGGGGCCACCGGCCAAGTCAGTACCTATGTAATGCATGTGCATCACGTTACTAGAACACGTCAATACATCATCAGAACAGTTAACAAGAGTTGTCAGAATACAACGAATCTCGCCTGTTGGCAGCCTTCTCTCAGTTGTTGCCGCATGAGTGAGATAAAGCATGAATATATGGATCATGACCAATAAGCATTTTAAGTTTCAAGTCAATGTGACTTAGGACTGCAGAGATATAAGGCATTGAAAAAGGGGCATAACTCCATAAGATTTGAGGTGGAGTGAAACTGTTTTTTTTGTTACTTGCTGCGGCACTTGATGTTAGTCAGGTACATTTATGCAAAGAATGAATTGGACTGGTGGACGGTTGAAAAATGTACAACTAGCTCGCCAAAGATGTAAAAAATATGGGAAATAATTATGCAAGGATTTGAGGGGGAGTTTCGCACTGTACTTGGTGGTGGTGAGGAATGCAAAGTATGAATTTAATTAGTGGGAAATTTATGTAGGACTATTTCGCTGAACAATTCAAAAATAGAAATTTTGGAGTTGAAAAAGGGGAATAATTCATTAAGGATTTGATGTAGAGTGAATGCTTCTTTCCACACTGCGGCACTTGATGGTGGTCAGGTATGCAATGTATGAATTGGATTGGTGGAAAAAAAATAATTTGGCGTCAAAAATGTGAATTTCTGAGGGGGATAATTCCATGAGGACTTAGTGAAAATAATTAAAGATGGGGATTTCACATGCACCAATGTGTACTGTAGAATAGCGAATCAGATCTTATTCACACTTTATCTGTAAATTGTGCTACATTTTCTATACTTATTTCAAATAAATGAATATCAGTATTGGGTAGAGTCAGAAAAAATGACCCTTTTGCTTGTCTCCTATGTCATTCTTTACCTTTTGCACTTCAGTATCAAATAAACATGTTCATGTATGTATCTGCACACCAGCTTGCTTGTCTGCGAATTTTATCAAGATCGGTCGAGTAATAAAAAAGTTGTGACGAAAAATGTAGCTAAAAAAGGCGTTACACTCCTGACCAAAGTGTGACATTTTTTTCAATGGTGTGTTTTCAAATGGTCACAGATGAGACAGTAGCATATGCATATGGTAATATGCGGGATTTTAATCAACATACACCATTTCCGTACGTGTTACAAACAATTCGAGTGTCTTATTATCGTCCTTATGCAAAGATAATGGCAGTTTTATAAGGCATGTGTGCCAAAATCCCAAAATTGTACAAATGCAATATTTTGTCTAAATATTGAATTTATAGGCATATTATAATGACTGGCACAGTTCTCAAGACATATTTTGGTAATGCTACATGTTAGCTATAACTTTAAGCCATATAAAGTTGCTTTAACAGGTAAACTGAAATTTGGGAACTCCCAAACCAAAGCACTCCTGTATGTCAGGAGTGTAACATTTTGTCAAATATATAGTAATAAGTTTGCAATACAAGGTTTAAAGCTGCATTTCTTTCTATTTTTCATGATATCCTGACCTACAGAATAGAGAAACTACATCACTGGAACCTCTTTTAAAAATTAGTCCGTCATAAATGGCCAAAACGATGCATGTCAGGAGTGTAACACTTTGCAATATCACAAATATTGATGCATTATACAATACTTGTTAATAAAATATATGATTTTGAATAATGTCTAATGATACATCATGTATTTATAACAATCTTTTCCATGACAGTCATGCTTAAAGTTGTTTTTTCATTGAATAATTGTTTTGGGTATTTTGTATCACATGCTTTAGACATTAAATCATTTGTTATTTGCACTGATATGGCCGATTTTACTACATATTCTAATATGAGGTCAGCAATGTGTAAGAGAAATTAGTGTCTAACATGAATTTTAGATACATAGCCATGGTTAACTATGCATTTATAGCGTTGGATAAAAGTGTTACACTCCTGACATGGAAATCGCAAGAATGTGTGGCAAGCTTGATAACATTATTTTTCAACAGGTTGAAGATGCACGACAGAAATAAAATATGAATTAAACATTATAACAATCCAAACATGGCAATCACCTCATCGATACCTTCAATTTGATATATGACATGAGTATATTCGGTCAAAAATAAAATTTGACCCCACAGGCCACGCCGATTTTTGACCCCGGGGTCATCATTTTAACAACTTTGAAAGAGCATTGTACATCGATCATGAAGAATTTGTGAAGAATTTGTGCTATTTTTAGACGGCGGCCATCTTGGATTACGTAATGACGTCATTTTAATAATTTTGTAATCCCCCTACCTGGGAACATGACCATGAAGTTTGGTGACTAGGCCCAATGGTTACCGAGGAGAAGACATTTGAAAATGTTCAAGGACGACGACGGATACATTGCGGTAACAATAGCTCACATGAGCTTCGCTCAGGGTAGAAGTCATCAGAAAATTTTAAAAATCAATAGACTTCTTTGTCTTGCTGTGGTAAACATGCTTACCAAATTTGGTTACGATCGGTGAAGTAGAACTCGAGTTATTGCGTGGACAAGGATACAGAGTGCGAAAATTGAAAATGGCCGCCAAGGGGAGACAAGTCATCAGAAATTTTTCAAAATCAATAGGCTTCTTCGTCTTGCCATGTTAAACATGTTTACCGAATTTGGTTACAAACCGTCAAGTAGAACTCTAGTTATTACATGGACAAGCTGTGCCCGCCCGCCCGCCGCCCGCCTGCCGCCCACCCATACAAGATGAATACATAATACGTCCCGTTTTTTCAAATGGGCGTATAAAAATAAATAACTTTCTTTAACCCTTACACTGCTGAATTGAATTTTGTTGTCTGCTTTTTAATATTTGTTTTCTCATCAAAATCATTGGAAATGATTCTAAAATGCTGTCAAACCATGTTTTTAGAGAGAAAAGTCAAACTATGGAACAACAGCAGATGACACGTTTCGGTTCCAGCTATCTAAGGGTTAGTTTCTTGGACATGTTAGATGTACTGAGCATGAAAAGTCAATCAGTTGATAACAGGAAGTCAAACCAGAGATGTCTTGATTCCGGTAAGGATGTTTGTTTGTTTGTCGGTGTTTAACGTCCTATCAACAGCTAAGGTCATGTAAGGCCGGGCCAACGGGTTCGATCCCACATTCAACCTGGGGGTGCGGGGGGGCAATCCCAAAATCAGAACGGAATATTTACATAGAGAAAACAAATATACAGCCCTGAAATTAGAATAACCCAAACTCGTGCCAGGTCCATAGCACACCAGTCACTTGGCCCCTTCCCATAAAAGTAATAGGATTAGAAATACTCATACACGGGGTATAATCAGATTTAACCCTCACATATAAGAAAGCCAAAGATGTACCTGAGGGTCAAACCAGGGAAAAACATATCTAGGCAACAATGGAAAATTGGTGAAACATGAATGTACCTCAAAGGCTTTACACTTGTCCATCCACTATATACCATGATATGCTTGTTACAAACCTAGAAGACACTTGTAGTGCTCCAGTCACACCACTTATATACATGTACCATGATATGCTTGTTACAAACCTAGAATAGACGTTTTGTAGAGCTCCAGTCACACCACTATATACCATGATATGCTTGTTCAAACCTAGAAGACACGTTGCAGTGCTCCAGTCACACCACTATATTACCATGATATGCTTGTTACAAACTAGAAGACACGTTGCAGTGCTCCAGTCACAACCACTATATACATGATATGCTTGTTACAAACCTAGAAGACACGTTGCAGTGCTCCAGTCACACCACTATATACCATGATATGCTTGTTACAAACCTAGAAGACACGTTACAGTGCTCCAGTCACACACCTATATACCATACCATGATATGCTTGTTACAAACCTAGAAGACACGTTGTAGGTGCTCCAGTCACACCACTATATACCAGTTGTCACACCAGTCCTATTATTAAACCTCTCATCCAGCTGTTGTTACAAACCTAGAAGACAGTTGTAGTGCTACAGTCAACACCACTATATACCATGATATGCTTGTTACAAACCTAGAAGACACGTTGTAGTGCTCCAGTCACACCACTATATACCATGATACCCATGCTTGTTACAAACCTAGAAGACACGTTGCAGAGCTCCAGTCACACACTATATACCATGATATGCTTGTTACAAACTAGAGACACGTTGCAGACGCGCGATCCTTACCTGCTCACACCACTATATACCATGATATGCTTGTTAAAACCTAGAAGACACGTTTGCAGCTCCAGTCACACCCTATATTTTTACATGATGCTTGTTTTACAAACCTAGAAGACGTTGAGTGCTCCAGTCACACCACTATTACCATGATATGCTTGTTACAAACCTAGAGACACGTTGTAGTGCTCCAGTCACACACTATATATATACCATGAAATGCTGTTACAAACCTTGTAGAGAACACGTTTGCCATTGTGCTCCAGTCACACCACTATACTTTATATACCATGATATGCTTGTTACAACCTAGAGACACGTTGTAGAGCTCCAGTCACACCACATTATACATGTAACCTGCTTGTTACACCTAGAAAGGACACGTAGAGCTCCAGCACACCAACTATATCATGATATGTTGTTACAAACCTAGAAGACACGTTGCAGTTGCTCCAGTCACACCATATATACCATGATATGCTTGTTACAAACCTAGAAGACACGTTGCAGAGCTCCAGTCACACCACTATATACCATGATATGATTGTTACAAACCTAGAAGACACGTTGCAGAGCTCCAGTCACACCACTATATACCATGATATGCTTGTTACAAACCTAGAAGACACGTTGTAGAGCTCCAGTCACACCACTATATACCATGATATGCTTGTTACAAACCTAGAAAAGATGTTGCAGAGCTCCAGATAAGCTTTGTGTCTAAAGTGTACTACCGGTACTCCCTGTTTTCAAAATCATTGCGTATTTTACTTTATATAAAAATGGAGTATTGATTGTCTTCAAACTAAATAGGGAACAAATTATAAATAAATATAACAAATTTAAACATTCACCTATTTGAGCTGCAAAAAGCAAACACTGTTTGCTTTTTGCAGCTCAACTAAGTGAATTTTCAACTTTATGACAGTATTTTCACTACTCAATTTGAAAATCAATTATTTTGTACACCCACTTTTGATACTCAATGCATATTCGGCTAAAATAATTGTGTAAAATACGCCAATACGCACCTTATCTGGAGCTCTGGATGTTGGTAATGTCATGGTGAATCAGCTTCATGGTTAGTTCATGTATGACGTCCTTCAGCCGCATTATCTCCGCCATCTGTGGATCCCAGTTGACGATCGGCTTGTTCTTGATCTTGCGGGCGCGGTCCGCGTACCGTAAAGGTTTCCTCCATGTTGAATCAGCGGGACTCACACAGGCGATCATCAACATGTGGCTGTTGTCTCCGAGGGAATCTGCAGTGCAAAGGTAACAGGTTTAGTCCTAGAATGCTTGAAACAAACATTGTTGTGTCTTTGTATAAATATAATATTAACCATCACTCGTAAGATTCTATATTTATTTCTTATGGTCAGACTCTGACAACTGCAGTAGCAAGTGATTGGTTGATTAGGGTTTATGTCCATTCAACAGCAGTCATAAACTGATGGGAATGCACCCAGAGCTCCAGATAAGCTGCTTAAATACCCAATTAACATTTCCAAAACCCCAATTGAAATCAGAAGAAGAGAGTATCAAAAAACAATAAACAGACCACAAATATATCATATTTTTCTTATTTCCCATGAAAACACATCTTGGTATTTCATTAGAATTGTCTCAAATGAAATGCCAAGACATGTAAACAGTAGTGTGATTTTATTTTACCAAATTAAAATTTTTAAATACCCAATTCCCGCTTCAGATATGATGGAGTGACAATACTCAATTACTAATTCCTTATCTGGAGCCCTGGCACCTGTATGGGGATCAACTGCTTTGGGGTGTTACGTCCATTCAACAGAAACGTCAGGCCATATACAGATCGGAATGTACCACTATGGGGGATTCAGTTGTTTTTAATATGCATTTAATTACTGCCAATTGTAATACCAGTAGGTTGTTTTTTTTGTGTTTTTTAATTGTGTATTTACGCATGCAAATATGCTGTTGGAAAAGGTTACATTGCCCAACCTCAGTAGGCAAAACAAACATTGTTTCTTAAAGGTACATTTTGCCACTCATAGCGACTCGCGGTCATGAAAATGATGTCTCCGATATAAAGAACATTTAGTGACTACTGAGTGGGCATGTATTAATTGTTACAAGGCTGCCGTTGTTCAAACGTACAGCGCAAGCTGTTTGACCATGGCTGTAGGCAATGCTCATGTCGGGGCCACCGGCCAAGTCAGTACCTATGTAATGCATGTGCATCACGTTACTAGAACACGTCAATACATCATCAGAACAGTTAACAAGAGTTGTCAGAATACAACGAATCTCGCCTGTTGGCAGCCTTCTCTCAGTTGTTGCCGCATGAGTGAGATAAAGCATGAATATATGGATCATGACCAATAAGCATTTTAAGTTTCAAGTCAATGTGACTTAGGACTGCAGAGATATAAGGCATTGAAAAAGGGGCATAACTCCATAAGATTTGAGGTGGAGTGAAACTGTGTTTTTTTTTGTTACTTGCTGCGGCACTTGATGTTAGTCAGGTACATTTATGCAAAGAATGAATTGGACTGGTGGACGGTTGAACAATGTACAACTAGCTCGCCAAAGATGTAAAAAATATGTGAAATAATTATGCAAGGATTTGAGGGGGAGTTTCGCACTGTACTTGGTGGTGGTGAGGTATGCAAAGTATGAATTTAATTAGTGGGAAATTTATGTAGGACTATTTCGCTGAACAATTCAAAAATAGAAATTTTGGAGTTGAAAAAGGGGAATAATTCATTAAGGATTTGATGTAGAGTGAATGCTACTTTCCACACTGCGGCACTTGATGGTGGTCAGGTATGCAATGTATGAATTGGATTGGTGGAAAAAAAATAATTTGGCGTCAAAAATGTGAATTTCTAAGGGGGATAATTCCATGAGGACTTAGTGAAAATAATTAAAGATGGGGATTTCACATGCACCAATGTGTACTGTAGAATAGCGAATCAGATCTTATTCACACTTTATCTGTAAATTGTGCTACATTTTCTATACTTATTTCAAATAAATGAATATCAGTATTGGGTAGAGTCAGAAAAAATGACCCTTTTGCTTGTCTCCTATGTCATTCTTTACCTTTTGCACTTCAGTATCAAATAAACATGTTCATGTATGTATCTGCACACCAGCTTGCTTGTCTGCGAATTTTATCAAGATCGGTCGAGTAATAAAAAAGTTGTGACGAAAAATGTAGCTAAAAAAGGCGTTACACTCCTGACCAAAGTGTGACATTTTTTTCAATGGTGTGTTTTCAAATGGTCACAGATGAGACAGTAGCATATGCATATGGTAATATGCGGGATTTTAATCAACATACACCATTTCCGTACGTGTTACAAACAATTCGAGTGTCTTATTATCGTCCTTATGCAAAGATAATGGCAGTTTTATAAGGCATGTGTGCCAAAATCCCAAAATTGTACAAATGCAATATTTTGTCTAAATATTGAATTTATAGGCATATTATAATGACTGGCACAGTTCTCAAGACATATTTTGGTAATGCTACATGTTAGCTATAACTTTAAGCCATATAAAGTTGCTTTAACAGGTAAACTGAAATTTGGGAACTCCCGTATGTCAGGAGTGTAACATTTTGTCAAATATATAGTAATAAGTTTGCAATACAAGGTTTAAAGCTGCATTTCTTTCTATTTTTCATGATATCCTGACCTACAGAATAGAGAAACTACATCACTGGAACCTCTTTTAAAAATTAGTCCGTCATAAATGGCCAAAACGATGCATGTCAGGAGTGTAACACTTTGCAATATCACAAATATTGATGCATTATACAATACTTGTTAATAAAATATATGATTTTGAATAATGTCTAATGATACATCATGTATTTATAACAATCTTTTCCATGACAGTCATGCTTAAAGTTGTTTTTTTCATTGAATAATTGTTTTGGGTATTTTGTATCACATGCTTTAGACATTAAATCATTTGTTATTTGCACTGATATGGCCAATTTTACTACATATTCTAATATGAGGTCAGCAATGTGTAAGAGAAATTAGTGTCTAACATGAATTTTAGATACATAGCCATGGTTAACTATGCATTTATAGCGTTGGATAAAAGTGTTACACTCCTGACATGGAAATCGCAAGAATGTGTGGCAAGCTTGATAACATTATTTTTCAACAGGTTGAAGATGCACGACAGAAATAAAATATGAATTAAACATTATAACAATCCAAACATGGCAAGACTAACTCTAAAACTGCCGTATAAACATGCTCTGCAGTCACAGTGTTAAAATATAACAAACATACAATTACCATGTGTGAGACAATCACAGAATTGTGAACACAAACCAACAGAAACAAACATAGGGTAAATCTTTCAAAGACAGGGTGAACAAATTCAGTGAAAAAAAGACAAAGCCCATTGAACTTGCCAAATATAAAACTAATAAACATTTGGAAAACCAAAAATACAAGAAAAAGATAAGAGTGAACAGAGCAGATAACGCCAGCATAGATGCAACATACAAAGAAAAACAGAGGAAATGGAAGCAAAATAGCAGGGCTAAGAATGCGGCGGAGAAGGCTGCTGCAGCTGGAGCAAGCAGTAGTAGAAAATCTACAGCAAAGCTCAGTGTTAAGAAAGGTGCGACGTTAAGAAAACTGTATGTCAGGAGTGTAACATTTTGTCATATATATAGAGTAATAAGTTTGCAATACAAGGTTAAAAGCCCTATTTTTTTCTATTTTTCACGATATCCTGACCTACGGAATAGAGAAACTACATCATTGGCGTTTGCTGAACACATAAACAATAATACTTTTTACTAAGTAATAAATGCGTCAGGAGTGTAACAAAATCATGCAAATTATAGGAGTTTTTCAATGAATGACTGTACATCAACCATATGGACAATTGGCATGAAATTTTCTGTCGATGTTCAGTGACCATGTATATTTCGGAAATAGTTATCTGCCTACTTATTCTTGCATCTTACAGAAGCAGGAAAAAACTTTTTTTGTTCCAGTCCTTGAAAACTACAGTATAAAACCAGTTAAAATCACTTTATTTGTGATTGTCTCAGTCCAACTGCTAAATATGGCTAGGAATCGAAGAGTATGCATGTCTTCATCATATAAAACCAAAAACATGTTGTTATCTTCAATGTATACCTATTAGATCATCTGAAGAAATATGGTCATTATTTTGTATTTTGTGTTACTTTTCTTTAATAAAAATGCTTAAAAAATGATATGTATCATGTTGTCCACTTAATCCAAGTAGATTTTCTAACTTCAACATATATCTATCGCTTTGAGATGAAATATGAGTAGTTGTGACCTGGTTTAATTTTGACCACCAATGTCACACTTTGGGGTCATTTTTTTTGACTCCACCCTATTATGAAATGAAAATATTTCAATAGCTCTGAACTCTGTTATAAATTTACAGATGTAGATTGCATTGGAAAGGCAATATTTATTGTTCTAGTCGTACTAACATGTTTGTTTATTGGTGTTTAACGGCCTATCAACAGCTAAGGTCATGTAAGGCCGGGCAAACGGGGGAAAATTCCAAAATCAGAACTGAATTACATCGAGAAACAATATATTCAGCCCTGAAATTAGAATAACCTGACCTGGTGGCAGGTCCATACAACACCAAAGTCACTTGGCCCCTTCCCCTAAAATAGGATTACGAATAATCATAATACTCACATAAGGGGTATAACCAGATTCAACTGTCACATACAAAATGCCAAAGACGTATGTGAGGGCCAAACCAGGTCTCCAGTCGGAATTCCGGTAAGGATGAACCCCGATCGTTAAATTACCCATCGCTTGCACCCACCTTCCACCCACCGTACTAACATGTATTTCAGAACTACAAGTTGGTATTACTTTTACAATACTGACATTTCTTTCACTTGAAAAATACAGAATATATGTTACAATTAACAGCTAAATTGTGAATCAGATGTGATTCCCTAATCGGCAAGGGAAACCTATGGAGGGCACCATAACTCAGGGTATGAACAATACGAGAGTATTCTGCAGTTACTTCCTGCAACTAAATGTATACAAGTGTGGATATACTGTCATCTTTATGGAAGAAATAACTAGATTAGTCAGTAAGTGAGGCTTACGGAATACCCCCTGCGTGGGCCCAGGTACCACTAAATATGTAAAATTTTCCAAGTGTGTGGGCTTGTGACCTTGACTCTGGGCTTAGCGGGGGCGGCACAAACGTGAATTTGTCACAGGGTGGTAGAGGTCCATTGGAGCAATGCGAGTGTGAAATGTGAAGCAGATCCGAGCAAGAAGTAGAAGTTATAACCGATTTCTCTGATGTTAAGTGTTGTAAAGAGACTAAGTATGTGACCTTGAGATCAGCGGCGATATATCACAGCAGGATAGTAGTGCCTTAGAGGAATGCATGCATGAAATATTAAGAATCTGCAATGAAGGAAATAGAAGTTATACCATATTTCTCTGATGTTAAGTTTTGTAAACAGACTAAGTATTTGACCTTGACCTTGGGATCAGCGGGGGTTGGACGGTCGTGGATTTGGCACAGCATAGTAGTAGAGCCTTACAGGAATGCATGTGTGAAATATTAAGCATTTTTGATGAAGGAAGTAGAAGTTATAATAATATTTCTCTGATGTTAAGTTTACGGACGCACGGACGTTCTTACGAGAGATACATTGTGAGGTTATTTCCTTTGATGTTTACACTGTGGGGTTAACCCCACAATGTAGCGATTTATTCCGTTATTTTCTCCCTTTTCGATTCTTTTACGGAATGAATCACATAATATGCAAATGAGCTACCCATTAGTTAATTATATTTGAAAAACACTTATCCAAGTGTCTTAAATTGGGCGGTGGGACACAACACAGCAACCTCACAATGTAGCTCTCGTAAGTACGGACGGACGGACAACCTGACTCCAGTATACCCCCCCACAACTCGTTGCGGGGGGTATAAATATGCTCCATCCTTAGTGAATTAGACACAGAAGTTTAAAATTAGACAGTAACTTTATGAATGTGTGAAATTATGCTGGTGTGGACTGTCAGCCCACATCTACCATGGGAAGGGAATATATATTATTCCATGATGCACTATTCAACAGGGGCCAGTTTCAGTAAACT
This sequence comes from Conchocele bisecta, assembly GCA_029237695.1. Classification (NCBI taxonomy): domain Eukaryota; kingdom Metazoa; phylum Mollusca; class Bivalvia; order Lucinida; family Thyasiridae; genus Conchocele; species Conchocele bisecta. The sequence continues at coordinate 42,028 of JAQRGA010000140.1, forward strand.
TTGTATGATAAAAATGTTCTTATGCATATTTTACTCGACACATGAATGTGGCAGTGGACTACATGTACATTGGGGTCACTGAACCTGAACAAATTCACAAAAGAATTCTCAAAATTGGCTGCTAATGCAAATTTTGTTGTCGATTTAAGTTTTGCACTTCCAAACTTCAGAAGTAACAGAAAATATTCATTTTTCTTGTAGAAAAAATTTGGTGGATGGGTGAGGGTGGGTGTACTGTAATACATTTATACTGTAAACCTCTCCCCTTTTGCAGGGCTCAAGACAGGCATGGCATATATCAGCATATGTAGCAGATGGTGTAACACGTTTTACATATATGCAAACACATCTGTGAATGAGCTGCACCAAGGCAGGGTTAGTTTCCTTTTTAGCATCAGTGTTTAGTAATGTAAAACCAGAACAAATTTTATGAAAATGTTAAATACCACGCTTATATCAACACTAGAAACCTTAAAACTAGAGCAAGTGAGCATGGGCTCACAAATATCCCTGGTTGCTGCTTGGTCTGACTAGAGACATATACCGGTACACTCTCAATCCTTGTCCGACAACAAATAATTTCCAACTGGTTTGGCCTTGATCTTGGGCATGAAAACAGCTATAGAACTAACACATCATTGGTGATAAAAATCCACAAATGATCTACCCCTCAACATGCTGTATATGCAGGGGTTATAGTGAGTGATGGCTTAGATTTAATATGATATTTATAATATCATTTACTGATTTCATAAAAGAAAAAGTCGGCTTAGCCTCATTTCTTATGATATTAGTAATTAAACTCTTAAAAATACATACCATGAACAAACATCACTTATGTTAGATCTTGTATAAAAAATACCCTCAAAAATAGTTATCAAGTTGATATACAAATATTATTGTTATGTCCTGGCGACTGTGGCAGCAGAAATGTTCATAGGTCGATACCCCACCCACATAATGAAGACTACGCGTATATATATATATACCGTAATTACCCTAAATATTCGGACACCAATATGTGAGCAAACAGTGTAGACCCAGACCAGCCTGCTCCTGAAGGAGCAGTCTGATCAGGGTCTGCACTATTTGCCATTTTCACAGAATGCTTCGGAGGCCTCATTGGACAACATAATCAACTTGATAAATGTTTATGACACTTATAACAATTGGTTTTGGTGTCCGAATATTTAGGGTAATTACGGTAGTTATACATGTAGATGAAAGTGGAAGCCCGCCGAATGCCTGTGCACGTATACCCATCCTCGTTGAGTTAGCTGAACAACTTGTGTGCACACTGTGATCTGTGTAATTATACTTATGCAAGCTAAATGAAGGTCGATTTCAAAAGATGAATAGAAGTTTGATTTAAAAAATGCAATATTATATACTGAAGAGCTTTAGAAACGCAACATTGACGAGATTCTCAATCCAGTCGTGATTCCACTCCTTCGACGTCATGGCCGCAATCAACGCCTGACGTTGCAACAGGATAACGCTCGCGCTCATTCTGCAAGATTGACCCAGGACTTTCTCAGAGACAGTCGTATTGATGTGATGGACTGGCCAGCCGTTTCCCCCGACTTAAACCCGATAGAGCACGTATGGGATGAACTGGGGAGAAAGTTACGTCAACGTCAAAACCAACCAGTAAACGTCAGACAGTTGGGTGCCGCATTGAAGGAGGAGTGGAACAACATCCCCCGACGTACCATTCGACGTCTGACAGGATCCATGAGGGAGCGTCTTCGTGCTGTGATTGAAACACCTGGTGGACACAATCGCTATTAAAAGGTGAGTGAAATGTGCTGACAAGATGATAGTTGAGCAACTTTGGCTCTAGTTGACATTCTTCGTAAATGAGGAATGTTTGATTTGCAAAAAAACGCATTAAAATGTAAAGATATGTACCTACATATATAGGTGTTGCGTTTCTAAAGCTCATCAGTATAGATTAGGGAGCGAAATGAAAATAGCAAATTTTGGCTGGGTGTCAATGGGACAGCGGTTTGTTTACATGTAACTTTCGTGTGGCGCAAAATCTACAACAACAACAATGGCAAACTGTAACTTGGTGTATATTCAAATTTGCAGCTCAAATAATTACCTGGAAAACAAAGTTGAAAATGGCCGCGTAAAATAACGCGACAAATCAAAATCATAAAAAATTTCATGGTTTATCCTTTCGTACTTAGTTTATTTCGTACTATTGTTGTAATTCGCCATAGTGGTGGGATATTAATATGGTCACAGGTGGAAGACTCGGACCTATGACACCAAAAAAATGCCTATTAAAAAAAAATCCCATTACCCCACCCACTTGGTCTCGTACATTACCATCTTATATAAAGAAAGGTGGATAACATTGTGGCCATTATAGACAGAGCCCTCTCGTTTCCGACTCGCACAAACACAATACACATCGATTACATGTATGATTTCTGTCCCTGGCAATCGATAAAGGTATTAGGTGTGTGAATATATTCACTTCAAATCGCTCTTTCCAGCATTTATTCAGTTATTCGCATTGTGTATACCCCATCCAAAGCGAAATTTGCGTGTACAAAAGAATCTCACACAGAATTGGAGGCCATCCGGCGTGGATTATCGGTCATATTTGACCAATAACTGATCGCCAGCTGAAACTAAAGTGGTGCACCATGACCATATACATTAGAAACTCCAACCGTACAAAGTTCGTCCAATTGTGATCGTTCACCTATCTAAACACTTTTTTTTCTACTTTCATTCATGATTGGCATACTATCAGATTATGTCTTCGGGAATCCCGAAATAGGTTGAATGACGTCATTACAGTTTAGATTTAGCCAATCAGAGATGTTCTTTACATAGACGCTTCCGGTTGTATTATGGAAGATGGTGCATTGACCCGGTTCCAGATAATGAACGAAATTAGACAAAAGTGTTTTTTAGATCGGTGAACGATCACAATTGGACGAACTTTGTATGGGAGTTTCTAATGTATATGGTCATGGTGCACCACTTTAATTTGAGCTGGCGATCAGCTATCGGCCAAATATGACCGATAATCCACGCCGGACGGCCTCCGATTCTGTGTGAGATTCTTTCGTACAAGCAACTTTCGCTTTGCATGGGGTAATCAAAACGCGAATAACTAAATAAATACTTGAAACAGCGATTTGAAAGGAGTATATTCACACACCTAATACCTTTATCGATTGCCAGACATTATTTCATACATTTAATCGATGTTTATTGTGTTTGTGCGAATCGGAAAATAGAGGGCTCTTTCTATAATAGCAATATTCATACCCACCTTCTATAAATAGAAGATGGTAATGTACAAGACCAAGTGTGTGGGGTAATGGGATTTTTTTAATAGGCATTTTTTGGTGTCATAGGTCCGAGTCTTCCACCTGTGACGACAGTCTGTGACAGTTGCCTGTGGTTCACAGGCAATAAATGCTTATCGGTGTAAAACTATACAGCAATAAATGCTTACCTCACAGGAAAGTTATACTTACGTGGAGTGCTCTATGCACATGGCACAAAGGAGGTGGGTGTTGTAAGTACCGGTCCGTTCAATGTCTAGTGCATGATGTAAACAAAAAACTCGCGCGGAAAAGCTGGTTCCTTGGTGTGTTACATAATTGTGTTATATCATTAGGTCAGAACCGGGAACCAAGTGATAAAGTACGTAAAGGTTAAAAACGCAAAGTAACATTACAACACTATTTTCGTACCGGGTCGTTTAGCCCTTAAACACATTCACACCCTGGTCGTTTCGCACATCATCCCGTTCGTCCCGGTATGTACTTATAGATGCGCTGAATATTGTAACGGGATACTAATACTTCATTGCTTAGCAAGTTAATTACTCATGAACTGATGTGTCATCTTCCGCTCCCCGTAGGTAAGCAGGCACCAACCGACTAAATATACGTACGGTAGTAAATCATTAATTTATATTGATTGATTGATTATTTGATTGATTGATTGATTGATTGATTGATTACTCATGCGATGGTGTGGTCAGAAGGCGGTACATGCTGGTTCAGCGTCAATGATTCGTGGACATCTCGTTGGCTATGTACTGCACCCATGACGTCATCGTCGATGTAAACTATGAAAGACAACATTCAACTGATAAATTGATTGATTCAGATAGCGCGTTCCTTTTTTGCGTGTTCTCCTGTAATTTATTAATACTGTGTGTTCATGACTGCAAAACATACACAGTTGTCATGTCTTGATGTGTTCATTCACCGGAATTACAGTGGAAATATCTGAACCGGACACCCTGAGAGGTCCCCAGTTGCCCGGTTAGAGAGGTTCCATTGTACTGTACATGTCATGTTGAAGCATCACAGAAAAAAACAATGAACATGTTTAAAGTCACAGCAACAGCTAACTCTCTCTCTCTCTCTCTCTCTCTCTCTCTCTCTCTCTCTCTCTCTCTCTCTCAGACAATATAGATCGTTATCAGGCTACGTGAGTGTGCTATTTGATCTAGATCTACACTGGTCATAACATCACAAACGCCCTATTTTTTAAGTCACAACCACATGTATGTTGATTTATTTGATATCTTAATAAATCTGGCCTGGCTCTGAAAATACCTCCCGTATCGCATTGCCTATATCGATTTCGAGAAAATGCGATACATTCGGTAAATGACGTCGAAAGTTGACAACAAATTCAGAGCTCACGTGGAATTAAATCGAATTTATCGACAATTTTCGACGTGATTTGCGAAAACGATGACCGTTGACCGAAATCAGTATCGTCGACAAACAGTGTTGCGATACGGGCGATAATTTCAGAGACAGGCACATTACAGGCCTACATGTGATTTTGTGCCGAAACTCGTGAAGAATAATATTATTTACAAAATTTACGAAATTTTCTATAAATTACGTCAAAAGTTGACGAATTGTTGTAGCATTTTACATATGCTGTGAAGATTTCGTCATTTACAGAACATGTCAGATTCTGTAAATAACTTTCATGAAAAATCGTACATCTTCTTAGGTAGCAAATCACATGGCTTGTCTCATGGCTATCCTTGAATAATTGACTTATTGCGTATATAAAGATCAGAACACCTTAGTATCGATATAGATAATAATATCATCATTAGTCTACATGTACATGTATTAGTCTCCTCAATTACGTAAACACAAACGTATCGATGCGCAGGCTACAAAAAAAAACATTTTTTTGGGCATTTTTTTGGGCATTGCGGCTCACATAACACATCCAAAGTCATCATATAGTGATGATTAACAATTTTAATAAATACGTCATAATACGTGAAAATATGAAATTTACGTTTTTTCGCATTGCGATTTTCGACCTTGTGAAAGGGAAAATCGCGAAAAAACGAAAATAAACGCATGTTTGTGAAATCGCGAGAAGTCGCTGTAATATGAAATAAAATGGAGAAATTCGGTAATTGTTTTGTAGTTTTGTGAAAAGGTGAATTTAATTTTTGCTTTTCGCGTTTGAATTTGTAAAAACTATATCACAATGGACACTTTAGCCAGAATACACGTAGTTGCGGACACGTAACTCGACAAAGCCTCCAGTACCGTCCGGTACGGGAGGTATTGCATAGTTAATTGTTCGCAAACTAACATATAACAGGGTCTATAGGGTTAGGTTATTTTGTTAATAATACAATAATATCGGCTAAATACACTAAGTGTCGCAGGGGAGCTAATCTGTATATAGGTTAGTTAACATAGTTGTGACTGTGACTGGAGAAATGGGTCTGATGGATTTTACAACCAGTGCAGTTTCAGATCAGCCGGTGCATCTGCGCAGTCTGATCTGACACTGCATGGTTTGCCTGGAGCACATGTAACGTCTCTGGTAAATAGTTTTGACCTTTATCCGCATTCCGGGGTGTGCTAGAAAATCAAACTTGTGAATATTACCAAATACGATAATCCCCATCTCTCCAGCCATAGCCGCAATCAAGGTTATTCATTAAATGATACCATCTTGCGCGTACTAATATATAGTTCATTAAGCATGAACAAACACACTCTTTTAAAACTTAGTATGTCAGCATCGACTGTCAATGCGGTTTGTTAACAGTTAGAAACTCCGTAGTCGTATTGTAGAAACCTCTTACTGTTTACCCTCCCCACCGTATACATGTAGTAATTGGATTGAATATTATACTTTCTGCTGGTTTCTAAACATTATCAGGATGTGTAAACCAATGTACCATCCCTGCCACGCTTTATCCACCTGTGATTATAATATGAGACACGCCATGTGAGTTTGTACCTTCGGACATCTGCGTAATTTCATTAAATATGTTTTTACACAATTTACAATAGTTTCCGTCAGTGGCGTCAAAAGTTGACAAACTTTCAGAATACATGCGGAATAATATTCGGCGTGTTCTCTGAAAGTTCTGTCAAGTTTTGACTTTATTTATGAAAAGAAAAATATCGTATATTTTGTAAACGTATTTAATGAAATTACGCAGATGTCCGAATATGTGGCTGTGACTGGAGAAATGAGGAGTATGTGAATTTTGACCAGTGTAGCTCCTGATATAACACGCATGTAGCCTGATCACAATCTAGATTGATTGTTAGAGCATGACGGATGTGTCATTGATGGAATGGCGAACAGTGTAGATCCTGATCAGACTGTGCGGATGCACAGGCTGATCTGGATCTACACTGGTCGCATCACACATAAACCCCATATCCCCAGCCACAACCACATACAATGGAACCCCTCTAAACCGGACACCAATAACACACCTTGGATCTTATGTTTGATTAGTTTCTTGGTCATTTATCTTAGGTGATAATGCCTGTTCGTGATCGCATAGCACACAACTATGGCACAGAATGATACACTGCATGATTTACAGTGAAGCTTCTCTAAGCCGGACACCCTGGGGAGCTCCCAGGTTGTCGGGTTTAGAGAGGTTTCACTGGATATAGCATCTTCATTCAAAGATTCGTTCCATTCTAGGAATACTCCATGAGCATGGTCCTCCGTGAGCGGTGGGTCGACGGTTGACTGGCGTACACACCCACCGCCAACATGACCAGACTGGAACTCGATACCTCACTGATGGACCAGCTCTGGTTCCTCGACATGTATATATTCAACGAGAAGAAGTCTAACTTTCATGACGTGACCGTTCCACCCCGGCTCCTGCATATATACCCGAACGGCACGGTGCTGTCTAACGTTAGTTGCGTATCTCTGTATATGAATTATGTTGATGAAAACAGTAGGCACATTTGTGATTTATCATTTAGTACAGTGGAACCGTTCTAAAACAAAGACACTTGGTACGATACAATAACGACACTACGATACCACGACAATACGATGATGATTGCACAATACTATGATGACAATACCACGACAGCACGATAACAGCACTACAATAAAGTATCGTCATCGTACTATCATAGCATCGTGTTATTTTTATCGTGCTACCATATTATCGTCGTAGTGGCATCGCTGTATCTCCATCGTAGCATCGTATTATTGTAATATTGTCATCTAGCATGACCGAGCTGAAGTTGGCACCCTAAATAATTTGCTAGCACTCATTTTGGTAGCACAATATTAATTCACTGCAAGAGGTCGAATATGGCGATAATAACAACTTATAACATATTGTAGTACACTCATGTAGCCTGATAGCGATCTATATTGCCTGTTCGAAGGTTGCATGTAATTCATTGATGGAATGACGAACATTGTAGATCCTGATCAGACTGTGCGTATGCACAGGCTGATCTGTATCTACACTGGCCGCTAAACTCATAAGCCCCATTGCTCCAGTCACAACCACATGTGACTGTGACTGGAGAACATTTTTATTATTTTGTAAAATTTACTTGCATTTTGTGTCTGTGATTGGAGAAATGGGGCTTACATCATGCTTCTAACTCAGGCTACAGGTTTGTGTTATTTGATCAGGAGCTACACTGGTCACAAATCTCATAAGCCCAATTTCACCAGTCACAGAAGTTGAGAAGAGGGTTTGTGTGTACATTCTAGCACAGCGTCGAACGTTATACTTAACTTACTGGCCGACTTTTCGTGCGACTTTCACGAGAGACTACATGTACTTGTAATCAGGAAGTCTGTACTTCAGACGTACTCAGTGCATCCGGATATGTATGGTGGTCAGTAGCTGCACGTTTTCCGTTGTATAAGCAATAGGTTGCACGACATATAATGCAATGCAATGTAATGTAATGTAATTAGAGTTATGTACTTAGAATTTGGTGACTAGTTAGAGATATTTCGTCACTCCATTTGCATCGCTGCACCTTCATTACTACCTCGCGTAGAGGTGACATTGAGAACCTTAAAATGTGTTGAAAAGTATATTTAAAACAAATAAAAGTCGTCCCTTCGTTTCCACTTGGCGTATAAATGACGTTTACGAATATTATACATGTATTATGAAAATCTGGGGACCGTTTCACTAAGCTTCGTACGGCTAACGTGTGATTATGTAATTATGATATTCTGTAAATTTCACATTAACAATGTTTTCTTGTAAACAATTATTGGATTTACATTTATTGAGCATAGGCTGCATATATGCAGCCTATGCTCAATAAATGTAAATCCATCAAACTTCCAGACGATCCTAAATTTGCACTTACGAACATTTTAGTGTTACGAAGTTTAGTGAACGGGCCCCTGATAGTAGAAATGTATATTGTGAGATGTAGCAGGCAATTGGAAGACAACTACTAGTTTAAACATTACAAGGACCACATAGTTCCTCTAAGGTAGATTGTCTCAGCCGATGACCCAATCAATATGTACAAGTTCTTGTTCACAAATTTGATTTTAAGTAATTAAATATCGAGGCGACCGCATCATTTAGTCCCTGAAAAATCCAAGATGTGGACAATAACTGATTTATAGTTCAGACAAGTGTACAATGCTATGTCACATCCGAGCATTGGTTTTCCATTTTCCAGTTAATCATTAACTGTGGTAATACACAACTTATTGGGGTTAAACGTTGCAATATATGAAATAAGTGGAGCACAATACTGTCCAGCGATTGGCTTAGAAAGTAGGGTGAATTATAAATGATCTGTTGGACCGCTCACATGACGATACACTCATGTATTCAGTGTCGTGTCGATTGGCATTACATATAATGATGATAGTTGCCGTATTGAGCAGTTGTATAATTATATATATGTGCACAATAAACAATTATTTTATTTTTCCAAACGTTGACCAAACTGTCGGAGAAGTCGGCGTCGCTCGTTACACCGGGAGTGAGTGCGGAGAAGCCGCCACACACCTTCGTGGCGCTCGTCTCCATGGCGATACTTGGCTCCCCGGACCGGAAGTTACTGCTGGGTGACATCCACACCTACTACCCATTTTGTATTGAATGTACATGTATTAAGAAAATTACAGCAATGATGTAAAATGTGTTTGCTCACATTGACTCATTGTAATAAATGTCATACACGTGTCATTACACTCCATTTCAAACCTATGAGATGTTTGTTATTTGTTAGTTTTGTGTGGCCTAAAGTCGCGCAATATCGCACGCTGCAAAGACCCGAGAAAAATCAAATAAAAAACAACCCTTTTATTATATACGTACATCATACGCTATGTATATGCGTTTCAAAACATTACACATAAACAAAGCAAATTAGTGGTGACTCTTCTACAATATGTTCAACCCTTTCAACACTAAGCAACTGAAATGGACTGTGATATGCTAATTTTCGACTATCAAACCGTCATAAATAAAATGTTTTTAAGACTAGTCCCACATTATGGAAAAGGGGCTATGTTTTGTTCTAAAAATATGAAGATGTTTCATAAAAGTGCAGATCCCTGATGAGACGGCTCGTTACGAGCCGGCTCATCTGGATCTACAGTGTTTGTATAAACCGCTATATAGCGGGCTTTTGTGTTCAAAGGGTTAATGCTGTTTCAGCAATATAACAATATTTCTCAAATGGACACGATGCGAGGTCGTGTCCGACCAAAGCTACAAATTCATAATTAAATAGTACTACAGAAGAAAGCCGAAACACACCAAATGCCTGTGGGTTAGACGGAAAATTAATTTCCCTAAACCCATAGTTAAACCTTGGTATAGGGTGTAACTCGTGGTTTAGGGAATTATTGTACATATAGCTTGAGATTAGTTAACACCATCACACAGGCCCTATAAATGACAAAAAACAAAATGTCACTGAAAACATTTATTTACAATACAAACATAATAAATAGAATAGGAATAAATACAAAATGTTGTATACCTGCCAAAATAACCAAGTTATTGGCTCATTGAGGTGATTATTACTTTCTTTAAATATAAGTATTAATGTCCTGGGTAGATACTTCCGATCTGTCTCAATAACCCATATACTGGTATTGGCAAGTTACAATATTATTTTTATACATTGATGTATATATCATACAGAATATGCACAGTATATAATTATTTTACATACGCTGTATCTTTCTGTTTATAGCACCTTCCTTTACACATACTGTCCTTATATCACTTTTGTTGTACAGTGTAGCACATATCACGTTCACATGTCAACAAATACACGTTATGTCAGTGAATCTCACCAGCGGTGCGTGACCAGTCGGTACCGTACGGGAAGCGATGTTGTTGTAATTGTAGATACCCGGCTGTGACATCATAGTGTCGAAACTGGGCGTTGTAAACTGACCGCTGAAGTAGCCACTAGATGGAACTGCCGTCGGTGACGTGGTCTGTGACGTATATGGGTAGCCGTACTGGTACACGTCGCTGTATCCCCCCTTTGGCGTGTAGACGGCTGGAGCAGGCGTGGAACCAGGCGAAGTCTACTGCTGACCGGAAGTGGTAACCTGGCGACCGTGGTATGGGTAGTAGGCGGCGCTGCTGTATGGATGGTAGCCATCGCCCTTAGGATGTATGGCCGTATGAGGACGGCGTCATCGCCACGTAGCCGCTAAATGTCGCGGCGGACCGTCCCACGTCACCAATACTGTCCGATTTCACCTTACTACGCGACTTGTTGCGCTATTTGCGTCTCGCCTGTCGTCTGCGGAAGTCGCGCTTAGCGAAGTCATCTGTCACGGCCGGATGTATGGCCCAGTAGTTGCTCTTACCGGCCCGCCTTTATGAAGCACTCGTTGAGGCTGAGGTTGTGCCGGATACTGTTCATCCACGCCTTCTGGTCGTTGTTGTAGTAGGGGCAGTTATCCATGGCGTACTGGTAGATATCGCCCAGCAGCAACTTCCGGTCCGGAGAGCCGAGTATCGCCATGGAGACGAGCGCCATGAAGGTGTGTAGCGGCTTCTCCGTGCTCACTTCCGGTGTAACGACAGTTTGGTTAGCGTTTGGAAAGGATTATAATAATACGATTAAGAACTCAAGATACAAATATTGCTATATTATTCCAAGGACTCTATATTATATACTAGGTATATACTGGCCGTCATTCAATCACTGAAACTTCGCTGAACATATCAGAATTGGCTCCTCGTCTGAAACGTACGTTGGACAGTAAGGCCAATATATACTGATTGGTGTAGGCCATGATTAGAATGCGCTGATAATGTCAGCCGTGTTAATGTAATTTGTATAATTTATATCAAGGATAAACAATAATTTTACAGTACACTACTAGAATGGAAGCCAAAAGTACTAGAAATATGAAAAGGTGGCAGACGACGATAATTGTTATCCTCAGTACCATTTTAAAATGTGACCGTTGCTGGAGAAATGGCGCTTATGGTTTTTGCATCCGGTGTAGATCCAGATCAGCCTATGCAAGTAAACACCCTGCATACTTCTAACAAGCAATATCAATCGTTGTCAGGCTATATGAGTGTGCTATTTCATCAGGAGCTACACTGGTCACAAATCCCGTAAGCCCAATTTCTCCAGTCACAGCCACAAACAATCATTAAATTACCTCCTCGACATTGTCTGAGCTGGCTTTCGGCGAGACGGTCGGCGATGTAGTCGAGTCCGTGCCGCTGTCCGTCGGCGATGTGGTGGCGCCTATTCCGCTGTCGGCGGGGGACGGTGTCCGACTGTACGTGTCCGGGAACTCACGTCAAGTGATACTGCTGACCGGGAGGGTAGTATAATACTGCGACACGTCCGCGGGCGAGATCTGAAGAAAAGAAAGAATTTGAATGAAATATTCCATAGTTTGGCAGCATTTTGCCCAAACCAATTTCCTGTATATAAACAACAGACGACAATTTTCGCTTCCCTCATTCTAAGGGCTAACGCTCATTTCGAGCGATGCAAATCTGAGGATGGGTAATACATGTATATGTCAATGTAATGTATGTGAATGGTGTGAGGATGGGTAATATCTGTTAATCTAATGTATGTGAATGATGTGCATCCGCCATTACATGACAGAAATACAAAGTAACTGCGACTGGAGAAATGGTGCTTATAGAATTTGTAGCCAGCTTTGCTCCTGATCAAGTAGGTCACTACTGTAGCTATGTATATCTCTTGTCAGATGCATTCATTGAATGGCGAGCAGTGCAAACTTTATGCGGATGCAAAGGCTGATCTGGATCTACACTAGTCGCAAAACCCATATGATAAGCTCCCATTTCTACAGACACAGCCAAATTTAATAATTGCTCACGAATGAGCCTGTTTGTCATCCTGTTTGTCGTCCCGTCCTGTTTGTCGTTATTTTATGCCACCCGGGTATGGAAGGTTCTTTGAACCAATTCCCACCGGTAAGTATAAGATAACTAGTTTTATGACATGCTAAACAACATTGAAAACTACATACCTGTAGTAGACAAAGCTATGTTGATTAATTTAACATCAGATATAAATCAATATAAATCAATTGATACCAAAACTAACATATACACAAACGATTATAACCGAAATTTATCTCCGGATTTGAGTATGTCAAGTCCCATTCCAACCTTATACATTTGTTGCACGGCGTTCATGCATCACGGGACGGTTGAAAATAGAAAATGCAATACTCTAAGAAATTGTATACACCTACTGTCTGTTCCACGTTTTTATTGCCGACGAACTTTTGGCTATTAAACACATTCAACCTTGTTTTAGTTGTGGACCGATTTTCGAAAGCTAACGTTTGTTTTCTTATTTACATCTACCCTTTTGATCACCTCCTCCTCCTTTTTTTCACATGTTAAATTCCCATTGGAAAATATTTTTTTCGCAATAAAATCACAATTTGATGGAATGTCATCAAATAAAAAAAAATTGGGCAGGGTGACTTTTTAAATGTTTTTTAGATTTAATATGTTTAATAGCCAAAGGTTTGTCGGCAGCAAAATGTGGAACAAAATGTGGAACAGGCAGTAGTCAAGTGTCACAAAGTCAAGAAATATCCATAAGCCTAGTTTTTATCCTTGCTGTGCACTGTCCCGTGAGACCACATTTGAGGGTCTCATGGCGTTATGGGGATAGATTATATGGCCATGTATAGGATTATCTCCCTTGTCACGTCTCTGTATTTAATAAACATGACATTTTTGCCAATGATGTCGATAGTTGGCCACTCCGCTGACGGAAAACGTATTGCTTTAGACGCGACACAATGTATTTAGTACAAGGCAATGCGGGAAACGAAAGTGGGGAAACGAATATGTCGCATGCTGTTGCTTCATATTTTCAAGTTTTAACACATGGTTTATCAGCACTTTAGAATCATTACCATTGGATGCTGCAAAACCATGCTTTAATGTGGAAAATGGACATGAGCTGTATAAATGTTAAATGTGTGGCCAGTTCCCAATGAACGTACATGTAATACGTGATGAATACATGTACAGTCTACGCTCATTTACTCGAAGTCCGTCGTACTGTGATAACTACTTTGAGTAAACTGAAGTTCGACGTAACGAAATCTGAACAAAACCTCGAAATATTGTCATACACGTTACAGGACGCAACTCCCATATCACCTGTAATTAACACACGGAGTTGCACTTTTGCAACTCTAATGTGTTTACTTGCATTTGCCTATACACGCATGTGTGTAGTTGAACTATAGTCTGTTTCACGAAAGCTGCCCAAATTTTACGGCCATATAAAAATATTATTTTTGAATTGTCTATATAGCCGTAAAGTTTGGGCAGCTTTCGTGAAACAGACAGTAAGTATACAGTATATTCAAAGTTTGTTTACACAGGTAAACAAGTCCAGTCTTTGATCCGGTAACTTGGCGCCGCGAATTCGCGCTTCGAGTGCAAACTGACACTTTGACTTGACGAGAGTGAAATACCACACATTTCTGTTTTCGAGACCTAACAATTAGTTCAAATTGGCGAAAATTCGACGTAACGAAACTCGACGTAACGGTAGCCAGTTACATGGAAAATAATAGGATCTGAAACGGGACTTGGACACGAATTTGACGTAACGAGCGAATTCGACTTAACCGACTTTGAGTAAACGAAAGTAAACTGTATATAAATGAAAACCGCTGCAGAGCACGTTTTATGTGACCGTTACAACTTCAATGCATTATATTGTTTTTATGCAATACATAATATACTATTCGTGTTCATTTAATATGATCTTTATTAAACGCGTTGCCCCTGAAACTAGGATTAGCCTCGTTTATTATGCTAGCATATTAAACCTCGCTCAATCGACGAGACGAGAGAGAGAGAGAGAGACAGAGAGAGGCGGCCGATGTGCTCGCAGCGCGTCTCCGGCTTGTGGCTCGCTCAGTCGATGAGAGAGAGAGAGAGAGAGAGAGAGAGAGAGAGAGAGAGAGAGATTTCATCAACTATCAAATAAAACAATATGAGGAGAGCGACGTTGTGTTATTGATGAAACCCGATAAATAACTTCTTCTGCATATCCGACAGACATACATGCCAGGGCACTCATAATGAAATTTTGCTGAACACGTAGACCCTGATCACCCTACATTGTATGTATATCAATGTTGCCTGTGCCAACATGTTTGGTTGAGTTTGAGCTACACTCAGCATGTAGCCATCGTCAACTGTTAGTTAATATCATCACATGTGTATCAATGTTGGCACACGAAAAACAATGTTACGATATAAAGAGGTTTAGTCAGTGTAGCCCCAGATCAGCATGCACATCCACATCGTCACGGGTGTCCGTCCATCGTTCGGTAGGGAGGGTCCGGAATTCCCCACCCCCCCCCCCCCGTAATTTTTTTGGAAATCTACTTCGCATTTCCTGCGTTCTGGAGCATTTTGGAGCAAATATAAACAATAAATTCACAACGCGAACGTAGAAACGTGCCTTGTAACTTGTAAAAAATCTTTACTCGGCGAATTTTAGGGGGGAGGGGGCACGCGCCGGGTCCGCTCCCCCCCCCCCCTGAATCCGCCCATGACAACACATTGGTGAACACGTAGATGAAGATCTGGGTGCTGCGAATGGTGGATTGGCTGCCCTGTAACATGCCTCACACTATGCATGTATTGTGTGTTCAACTGGTGTACATTACGCACACCGCTCACTGTCAGCCACAGTTCACTAAATCTGTGTCAATGTTGTAGCAATATATACACGTGAGTAGAATCCCACCTGCTGATGACGCCGTCCTCATCACTGGAGCAGATAGTTTGTGGCGTGTCTCAAATATCTGCTCCAGTTATGATGGCGACGTGATATGTTATCTCACACTAACTGTAATGCTACAGCTATTAGTACGGCGTCAACGACTAGTGGTACGCTACAATAGAGGCAGTATACGGGTGGGTGACACGATCAAACCTATCCGTCGGCTGACAAAATACATATAACACAGTTTGCAACAACTGGACTGAATGTTTTCTGACGGCAGTAAGATAACTTCGCTAACTAAATGACAAACAGCGTAGATTGTGATGAGGCTGCACTTGTGCAAGTGTACCCCGTATCCACGTTCTCACAGTCACACATCCGTACATGTAGTTTATTACTGCTCATGTATATGCACCAACTTGGCAATAGGATTGTTGTTGAACAATTTGTGAAAATCCGACATCACATGTTGATTAGAGCACGTGTTCGATCTAGTACTACATGTAAATAAGCGAAATATAGAAATTTTATTGTGCAACTATCACAAGATACAAAATTACACAGATGAAAATCATGTTTTATTTTCTGCAATATTACAATCACTGGTGAGACGATGTGCCATGTTGATCCTCTCTAAACAAGACGCCCTGTAAGATACACAGCGTGTCCGGTTTGCAGAGATTCCACTGTAACTCATGTATATGCAGACATGTATGAACATACATTGCCGTTAGACACACATACATATATAATAGTAGGTTAGTGCCGTGAATGGGAAAACATATCTGGCAAGGCTCAGGAAACGGGATGGGCGAGGCTCTGCCGAGCACATCCCGTTTCCGTGCCGCGCCAGAAATTCAATAAAAATAACTCCAGCCACCGCACATATTCATACGCAGTGACAGGATATCAAAACTGTTCCACGGCACCGTGTTTCACGGCACATACGCACTGTGTTGACGGGATAAATATCAGTACGGCTGTTCAAAGTGGAACACACGGGGATTGTATGAATTCCCGGTTTATAGTTGTTGTAGTGTATTCTAAAACATGTTTAGTGCTTTGTAATCGTGAACATGCATTACCATCAGTGATACCTAACACTGATACACTGAGGTTTCATGAGCATCAAACTGTAATATTCATTTCCAACACTTTGAGCATTTCCACAAACGTGACATTGACTGGAGAAATGGGGCCTATGACATGTGTAGATCTTTGTCTACTAGCGCACTCTGGCGGATGGATAAAGATTTATACTGACGTCGCGTCCTGTAGTGGTATCGCTAAGCGCAACACAAATGGCGGGCAATATCGCATGTATTTACGTTGCCTTAGTTGTGTAACTCGCTGTGCTTACATTCACACATTTACAGCTATCAAACATATCGAATAGCACACTCCTGTAGTCTGCTAACAATCTATATTGCTTTAAGAACATCACGGGTGTTTCATTGATGGCATGGCGAGCAGTGCAGATCCTAATCAGAATGTGCGGATGCGCAGGCTGTTCTGGATATACAGTGGTCACAACACCTATAAGCCCCACTTTTCCAGTTGATCACAGTGAAACAATTACCTTCCCCAGAGTTTCCAGTTCCAACATTCTACATTACATATATGCCGCAAAGGGTAGAGACGTTTTCCCATGAGCGGGGTGTGTCAACCTCCGGCAGTCCTACAATATAAGTCAGGCACAGTGGAACCTCTCTAAACTGAGCACCCGTAAATAATATTGTCATTATTCATTGGTTTCACATTTTGTTTCCGATGATATGTCTGTCCATGATCGCAAAGGCGGAAGATTTGGATCACTGAATGACGATCCAGTGAACTGGCATTAGCGTCCAATTCGTCGGTGAAAACGTTGCTTTAATGAATACTTTGTTTTAACCCACTTGTTGACATGGCGAACACATTGGACGCAACTGTCGCATACATTCAGCGAATAAAAAGTTCAGTTTTATTCTGGGTCAGATACACATTTTGAGATTCGCAAATAGTTTCTATATAAGGGCGAGAAAACGTATCCATCATATTCACTGGTGTGGGACAAAGATATTGTGGGACAAAGATACTTCACAGAGAAGTGGGTGGATCTTACACCTGAGCTGATTCACAGGGTGTGCCGACCACCGGACGTACAACTATAAACATCGAACACTGTGCAAGTGCCGCGATTGTATCCGTCACAGGTGTGTGAATTTCAAGACCGGCTTCGGTTTGCTACACAGTTCAGGTATATAGACATGTACGTTAGACCACAGGTGCCAGAAAACAATCTCTCTACTGTCTGTTTCACGAAATATGCCCACATTGTACGGCCATATAAACAATGCAAAAACAAGATTTTTTTTCTATAATATTAAATTACAGCAACATTTAAGAATGACCGTTCTTTTTAATTCGTGAAATTTTGTCCAATATTGATTTTGTTACGACAAATTAGTTCTCTATGGGAATCTAACATGGGGAAAAAAGAGGTGGAGAACCTGGAGGAGGCGTCGAAAAACGAAAACAAAATGGAATTTGATTATGAAATCTAGCTAGATAGCTTGGAAATGATGTACATGTAACTAAGAAAACAAAAGTTCAATTTTGAAAATCAGTCCAATATTTCTGAAATTAAATTTGTTTCCCCATGTTAAATCCCCATAGACATATTCACTCTGTGAAGATGTCTATGGGGATTTAGCATGAGGAAATTGTAATTTCATAATAAAATCAATATTGGACCAACTTTCACGAAATAAAAAGAAGGCTCATTCTTAAATTTTTCTTTAATTTAATATCATCGAAACAAATATTTATTTATTCTCTGTATATATATTTTGATGTGCAATGGTCATACTTTATAATCTGAAGAATTTGTTCAGGTGACACATTTAATTAGTATAAATAATTAAAAAATATCATGTTTCGTTTGCATATGCAAATAGCCTGATACCACCGCGCGTCACTACCAGTAAAATAAATATTACAAAATGATTATACCTGTATAGCAGGCACTGGTAAGTTTTAGCACTGGTGGAATAATCACACAATTATACCTGTATAGCAGGCACTAGTAAGTTTTAGAACTGGTGGAATAATCACACAATTATACCTGCATAGCAGGCACTGGTAAGTTTTAGCACTGGTGGAATAATCACACAATTATACATGTATAGCAGGCACTGGTAAGTTTTAGAACTGGTGGAATAATCACACAATTATACATGTATAGCAGGCACTGGTAAGTTTTATAACTGGTGGAATAATCACACAATTATGCATGTATAGCAGGCACTAGTAAGTTTTAGAACTGGTGGAAATAATCACACAATTATACCTGTATAGCAGGCACTGGTAAGTTTTAGAACTGGTGGAATAATCACACAATTATACCTGTATAGCAGGCACTGGTAAGTTTTAGAACTGGTGGAATAATCACACAATTATACCTGTATAGCAGGCACTGGTAAGTTTTAGAACTGGTGGAATAATCACACAATTATACCTGTATAGCAGGCACTGGTAGGTTTTAGAACTGGTGGAATAATCACACAATTATACCTGTATAGCAGGCACTGGTAAGTTTTAGAACTGGTGGAATAATCACACAATTATACATGTATTTAATTCCGATACAGAATATGTTGTGTCTACTGAGTCGGCGCACCTTTAAAGGGGCATATCAGGATTGTTTTAAAATAATACGATAACAAATAAAAACGTGTTTTCATCATGGCCCCTTGTAAAGTGATTTAATTGAAGAATTACAACGATACTAGGACCGCTTAAATTAGTTTCTTTCATGATTTTTCGAAACAAAAATAGTATAAAAAATAAAAATGTGTTTTCATCATGGCCCTCTGTAAAATGGTTTAATTGAAGATATATGACGATACAGCGACTGCTGGGTTGATTCAATTTTCAACGATATCGGTATACATCAGTATCAGATTTTCTATCTTGTTGAACGCAACACGATAGGAAATCCGATTTATCCCGTCAACACAGTGCGTATGTGCCGTGAAACACGGTGCCGTGAAACATTTTTGATATCCAGTCGATACTATTTTTGCATATCACAGCCATTTGTAGGTGTTGACGGGATAAATAGAAGAGTAGGTTAGTGCCGTGAATGGGAAAAAAATATCTGGCGCGGCACGGAAACGGGATGTGCTCGGCAAAGCCTCGCCCATCCCGTTTCCTGAGCCTTGCCAGATATTGTTTCCCATTCACGGCACTAAGCTAGTATTCTCTATATGTGCATGTACATGTATGTAGGTATATGGTGAACATATAAACAATCCGGCGATCCTAGTATCATCATATACATGCAATTAAACCACTTTACACAGCCACATGATGAACACACGTTTTTATTCTTCATACTATTGTTTTAGTTATACCGATGAAAGCCGCTGTGCATTGACAATATACACTATCGCCTGAGCTCATCTTGTCAATATTTGTAAATTTCTTTATTTCAAAATACATGAATATTATGCTTGAAATCAAGCAGCTTCATTGATTGAGCCGGATATGTCCTACAGCTCAGGCTCGGGCAATCAATAAGAAACAGGTGCAATACCACAATCAGACAATCGGGCCATACCAGTTAATCGTTGATAGGCAAACCTCTGAATCCATACGCTTAACACTCCTACCCGCACCAGATAATTGGATATAAAAGGAAACTACACGCACTGTCTGTTTCACGAAAGCCGCCCAAATGTTACGGCTATATAAACAATGCAAAAACAATATATTTTTCGATAATATTTAATTATAGCAAAATTTAAGAATAAGCCTTCTTTTTATTTCGTGAAAGTTGGTATTAATTGTATTGGGAAAAAACTAGTTTCACATGTAAACAGTGAATATGTCTATGGGGATTTAACATGGGGACATGTTTCTAATTTCAGAAATAGTGGACCGATTTTCAAAATGTAACTTTTGATTTCTTAGTTAGATCATTTCCAAGCTATCTAGCTAGATTTCAGAATCAATTTCAAATTTATTTTTATTTTTTTTCGACTCCTTTTCCAGGTGCTCCACCTCTTTGTTCCCCATGTTAAATTCCCATAGAGAACTCATTTTTCGTAATAAAATCAATATTTGGCAAAATTTCACGAAATGAAAAGAATGCTCATTCTTAAATTTTGATAAAATTTAATATTATCGAAAACAATATCGTTTTTCTATTATTTATATAGCCGTACAATTTGGGCAGGTTTCGTGAAACAGACAGTAGTCACTGGGTTGGGAACAGCCACTTTCCACCACTAATTATAATCCAGCTAACTAACTATTCTCAAAATATCGACCATCAATAATATGTTATTATATGACTGCCGTTGTTTGACATCGCTCACAGCCATGTTCAAACGTACAGCGTGTGCTGTTTGACCATGGCAGTAGACAATGCACATTCCGGGGCCAAGCCAACACCTACGTAATGCATGTGTCTCGTGACGTTACTAGAACGCGCCATCACGGAATATGTATGTGTAAATCAGCTGTTGGAACGGGTTATCAAAGTACTGAAAGTACTGCGTAAATGCTCAAAGTGCATGATATTTTCAACGGAAATGTAACAATAACTTTCGATCATGTTCAGCTGTGGGTAAACGTTTGCAGTGGCACTCGGGAACTGTTTGAACCCGCGGCCTACGGCCTTGGGGTTCAAAATGTTCCCTCGTGCCACGGCAAACGTGTGCCCACGGCTGGACATTGCCGAACCGTATAATTGCAATCAGACAATCATACGAAGCCACTTGACCGTATCGATAAAATAACTGACAATTAGAAACGGATACACAACAAACGCTATTTTAGACTTTAGAAAATTACGTTTTGAAACAACACGTATCGTCAACAGACGAGGTGATTTAATGAATAAATTGAGCTGATATATTCCGCCGCAATCAATCACACGAATACCGATCCCGATCCGATCCCGGAGAAACGCTTTTAATTTGTCCTGCGTCATGTTTTGTTTATGGAAATACAATCAACATACATACACTACCGCCTGCGCTAATATTGCCAATGTTTGCACATTTCATTATTTAAAAACACTTGAATATTGTAGCTCAGGCTAATGTCTTACTTCGAGTTATCATTGCTAATATATGTTCAGAAACGTTGATGAGCAGGGCAAAATGAACACAGGCGGCTGTGTACACACGACGGCTTCAACAAATTCATAAATTGAAGTGTCTAACTGCCAACGTTCCTCGTCAATATTTCGTAGATATATGCCACAAATCGTAAAACATATGAGACAGAGTTTTCTGTTGGACCAAAATTAATAGATGCGCATATCTGTGGCAGAAACCATACGTCACAAACTATGACACAAACTATGACGACTAACTTGATATATGAATGCTTTTTGAATACCAAATTTTATGCAATGAATATATCCAGTTTTTGTTTTCCCTAGTTTTGGATGTGTTAAAATCTAACTTCAGAGAGTGTGCCTGTAATATCATTTTACTATGACTCGACAGTGTGCCTTTAATATGTTACAATTGCCCCAAGTCTGTGGAGGCAGGACCGGTTTCAGCATTTTGATAGTGTACCGAGGGTTTTGTACTCGTATAGTTTTGCTATGATATATACAGGGCCATCAGAGTGCTGCATTTTGATTGGCTGAACCGACCGTGCCTCCTTTTCCGTTGCTGGCGGAACCTTCAGGATGGTTTATTTGTGTCGCTTGAGCATGTTCACAAACTACTACAGTGACACATGTGTTAAAGGCCACCGAATGCCAATTACCTGTTTGAATGGAGGAAATAATACACTCGTGTCCGTCGGCGCCCGTGCAAGCAACTCGTTCGCTACGCTCCCTCGTTGCTTGCGCGGAAGCCGACGCACACTCGTGTATTATTTCCCGCTATTCAAAATGTACAATGGAATATCCTCTATATAGCGATTTTGTTTTCCCAGTTACATAAAATCGCTTACTACATAAATGACCCTGAGAACAAAGACCGACTGTGAACAAAGGCCAACATGTTCTCTTCCCACGTGTGACCCTTGTTCACAGGTTTGACTGTACTGCAGTGGAACCTCTCTAAACAGGACACAAAGAAAACACACGTGATCTTATTTTTCATGAGTTTATTGGTCACTTATCTCAGGTGATAATCTCCGTTCGTGATCGCATAACACACAACCATGGCTCAGAATGATAAAATGCCTGATTTACAGTGAAACCTCTCTAAGCCGGACGTCCGGTTTAGAGAGGTTTCACTGTATTTGTAATTACTGCAAATCAAGATAGGACGGCTCCCGTCTCATCCGATTTGTTGGTAATTTTAAGATAGAGGATGGTTCGCGTTTCGCGGACGCTGAACTTTTAACCACGGTGTCATTGTCAACAATGTCAATCCGCAAACTCGGTATTGGATTGGCCCGTCGAGTGCGCATGTCAGTGCCCCGGTCACGTGGGAATACGACAACTGGATAAGAGACAGGTTGAGGCACCGTGGTGTGACATAAGATAAGTGATAACTATGTGAAGACTGTCACACTGTGAAACAGTGGCGGCATGAGGGGAAACACCACCTCCTGCTCTAATCTTGCAAATATGTGTTAATTTCCTTATTTCAACATACTTCACTATTGTGTTTGAAACCAAACATCTTGATTCACTGAGCCTGAGCTATGTTAAAATTGCTTGATTAATAGTTGGTGTTGCCAATAAATGTTCAGAAACGGTTATAACATTTAGGGCAATATTAACGCAGGTGGTTGTGTAATAAGTTATAGTTATATCACCATAAACACAAAGTATTTTGGTTCTCAGATATCGCCGCGTCAGAAAAATCCCTTAGCGTCGAGCATTTTATCGTCATGAAGAAATAAAATTGTATTATAAATTCGTCACATGATCAATAAAAAACACTACCATGCAAAATGATATTAAATCCAATCATGTCGGAGGAAATGCTTGCGAGTTTTCACGACTAAATAGGTTATAATAACTTTATATGACATTTTCCATTTGTTTGAGATGTTCGTCTCTGATTTTTTTCAAGTTGTCATATGCATCTGATGTTCGTCACTGATATTTTCAAGTTGTCAGATGAATTTATGCATCTGGCAACTTGAAAAACAATCAGAGACGGAACAAAAACGTTCTTTATATCAGAGACATCATCTGAGACATTTTGTGGCAAAATAAACATTCATTCACCATTACCCCACGCATTGATTGGTATTATGTGCATGTTATATCAGACGTAAATTTCCACACTGATATCAGTGTTATCTTATATCTTAAAATGTTAACGGACATTACTATTTATCTGTTTACTTTCAAACAAACTTTATTTACTATTTAAAAAAACTTGCACGTCGCTAGAAAGTTGATTTGTTGTGCCATGGCCATACTATAATTTGTTTATGGCATATTGTGTCCATCCTTGGCTTTGCAATGGACTGCCTTGTGTTATTTGTTATTGTTTTTGTTATTATTTACTTACATATATAAAAACAAATTTAATATCTCCGCAAACAATTTCAGACGTGATTGGAAACGTATAGGATAATTGTGAAACACCAGTGAGCAGTATTCTACGGAGCCCCGCAGGGTACATGGATTTGTGTTTATTAATTCGTTCCCACGAAATCACAATTCGTTCCCTCAATTTAATAATTCGTTCCCTCGAATTAACAATTCGTTCCCACGAAATGATAATTCGTTTCGTCTATTTAACAATTCGTTCCCACGATATAACGCTTCGTTCCCACGAATTAGCAATTCGTTCCCGTGGGAACTAATTGTTATTTCGTGGGAACGAATTGTTAAATTGAGGGAAGGAATTGTTAATTCGTGGGAACGAAGTGTTAATTCGTGGGAACTAATTGTTAATTCGTGGGAATGAATTGTTAAATTGAGGGTAATAGTATATGCTGAGAAAATGCATCTTACACATACAACATATGCGGCCAGTATATATCTAGGTCAGCCTGCGCAACATACACACAGTCAGTTTGTTTGTTTAATGGTGTTTAATGACATTGCAACAGCTAATGTCAGTTAAAGCCGGGCTAACGGGTTCGATCTGCTGCATTGGGGAGAAAATGTCAAGATCAGAACGGAATATTTATATAGAAATAACTATATATTCTGCTCTGAAATTATAATAATAGTGCATGGTGCCGGGTACATACCACACTAAAGTCACTTGGCCCTTCCCCTAAATGTGTACGCAGGCTTATGTGCCATATTCAAGTACATTCTTCAAATTATTCCCAATACAATAAAACCACGCTTGTCTCCTCGTAAAAAAATCGCCAAAACAAATCAGACATATTAGAGTAGAACATGTACATATGATGAACATGTCAGAAAAGGTTAAATGTCAATTTATTCTGATATGCAGTGTTCAAGCTTTTGTTGACGTTGTTGGTTCAATCTGAGGTTATGTTCGCCATGTGTTATCGTAAACAAAGCCATTTCTTCAGACGTTTTCTCAAATTTAATATTTATAAGCCCGTATGTGCGTACAGGATTTGGGGCGTTACATGATCAGCCCACGCAAATTGAAAATCTCTTGAAATATGTGTTGCTACGGGAAAATAGCAAAAAGAAACAAGTCGAAAACATTTTGAACACACAGTTTGGAAATATATAGAGAATAATAGGTTAGTGCCGTGAATGGGAATAAATACATGACAAGGGTTAGGAAACGTGATGGGCGAGGTTCTGCCAAGCACATCCCGTTTCCATGCCGCGCCAGATATTGTTTTCACATTCACTGCACTAACCTACTATTCTATTTATCCCGTCAACATCTACAAATTTCTTTAAAATACAAATAAATAACCCCAGCCACCGCACATATTCATACGCAGTGATAAGGTCGTATTGACAGGATATCAAAAATGTTTCAAGGCACCGTGTTTCATGACACATACACACTACGTTGACGGGATAAATAATATATTGTATTGATGAAATCCGGTCACATATTATAGCCTATTACGTTAATCAGAGGTTACACGTGGCATTTCGGTCTGACCCACATTTGGCCTGCTTTTTCTGGAAAATCCAGTGTTTATGGTTTCTGTTCGTTTTCCCGTTTTCTCTTCACTGCGTATGCGGCGAATTTGTACATGCACAGTGGAACCTCTCGAAACCGGACACAAATAACACATCTGTGATCTTGTGCTTCATGAGTTTCTTGGTCATTCATCTCAGGTGATAATGTCTGTTCGTGATCGCATAGCACACAGCTATGGCTCAAAATGATAAAATGCCTGATATACAGTGGAACATCTCTAAACCGGACATTATGTGGACGTCCCAGGTTGGCCGGTTTAAAGGGGTTTCAATGTATCAGGAAAGCCCATTTTGTATTTTGTGTTTCATGCGCAGAGTTTATTGTTTTTGTTTCAGTGCGCATTCGCATAGTTTTCAATAAGTTGCCGGGCATTTCATTGGCTACATCAAGTCAAACGGGCCTGTGCTTGTGATAAGAATTGGAAAAGCGCATGAGATCTGACGTCTATAGAAATAAGAATTAATGTCGATTTAAAATAAATCGCATACTGGTGTCGGAAGTGGAACATTGCCATCGCCCCAGAGAAGATAAACTATCTTAAAGTATTGTTCAAAGGTCTGGACAGTGGTGACATCAGGCTGATGTTGGATGGAAAATTATTCAATGAAGTGCAAGAAAAGAGAGCATAGACAACACATTGTCTTTAAAAAGTCACATTGCTTATTTTCATTTTCATGAGGATGTGCATGTCGTTAGTCCGACTAAATATGGATTATGCTGTGCCAGTCTTTGCTACAGAACACTCTGAATGTGTTAAATAATTTGGAAAGGTGCACATGTCTGCTATGATCAATGCAACAGGCTGCATGATTTCTACTAGCACTAATGCATTGCATGTGGTCTCTAACTGTGAGAAAATATATTTTCATTTGAGACTTCTCCTAGCACAGAGATTTGTGAGGATTATAAGCAAGCACGATGGCGAACCAGTGAAAGACGATTTGAACGTCGAGTGACTGAGCATGTCAACACCCAGTTTCAATAAAATTAATGTATTGAAGCTGCTTTTGTCAAGGAAAAATCGAGGAGACATCGATCAGGATCCTATTGAAAACAACTCCCAATTCAAATACAATGATGAATACATGTATATAGGTCGCTCCATACATGTATAGTAGTATATTGGGCTCTCAATAATTGTTCGAAATGTCCATACCAGCAGGGAAGAGAATAATTTGCCAACAGAAGAACAGGCTTCAATATTGTACAATAATTACAGAATATCTCAGAGACAGACATATACATATTCACAGATAGATCGACGCTCAAAGAAAATATCGGCCCCATGGGAGGCAATGCTGTCATGTACCTGGATGGTCAGAGTAAAAGCCCAATTTGTATCAAAAGGTCACATAGTTCCAGAAGCAACACTTTTGCGGGCGAACTTGTGGGAATCCAACTGGCTCTTGAGTACATTGCGGATAATGCCACTATCAAGAACTAAGTATTACACATCTTCACGGACTGCCAGGCGGCGATACAAGATGCATTCATTCCTACTGTCCCTACGTCAAATGTTGAACTTGTTCTACTAATCAGAGACCTGTAGCCGATTTCACCAACATTGCAAAGTATACTTATCTAGCAAAGTATACTTTGAGGGAGAAATTTTCAATTTATGGATACATTTATTAATTTTTATTATAATGAATTTATTACATTATCACAGCCATTTTGGCTGTGATAATGTAATACATTTCAGTATAATAATTATGCCTACTTTTAATCATCAAATATATGCAGTCAGTAGTTCTATATGAAATAATGCATTTCGGGGGAAATAAATGATTACTCCCTCAGCGTATTTTGCTAGATAAGTATACCATGCAATTTTGATGAAATCGGCTACATGTGGAGGCCTTACATGATAAAGATGAGGCCATCAAGACTCACTGGTGTCCTGTCCACAAGGACATCGGCAGCAATGAGCTGGCGGATAACTGGGCGAAGAAGCGGAGGATGAAGCAGAACAATTGGATTCCTCTGACATTACATGTATGTACACAAAGACAACTGTCCGGAAAGTAATGCAACGAAAAGTGTATCAGAAAAGTGGCAAAGGGCGTATTCACTTTCAGAAACGTGTTCACAACTGCAAGAGGTAATAAGTAACGTACACGGCAGGGCAAATATTGGAGAGAAATACCCAAGGCCACACAGAGCTTTGAACCATCTGTAGCAGATTTCATCAAAATTGCAAAGGATACTTATCTAGCATATACTCTAGTATACTTTGAGGGAGTAACCATTTATTTTTCCCGAAATTCATTATGTCATATAGAACTAACGACTGCATATATTTGATGATTAAAAGTATGCAGAATTATTATACTGAATTTATTACATTATCACTGCCAAAATTGCTGTGATAATGTAGTAAATTCAGTATTATAAAAATTAATAAATTTATACTTAGATTGAAAATTTCTCCCTCAAAGTATACTTTGCTAGAAAAGTATGCTTTGCAATGTTGGTGAAATCATCGGCTACTGATGGCAGGACATACCAAGCTCAACTCACAGAAGGCATTAATTAATCCACATCAGTCAAACCTATGTGAAGGATGCAAGGTACTGAATCAAGTGACCATTTTCTGTATGCCAGCAACAGGTATACCGGTGAAAAGGACGTACTAAACAGACAGGTTTGGGAAATACTAACCAATGAATACTGTACATCATTATTAGTGATATCAACTTCAGAGTGTACTCCGGTAATATAGAGGATATCAACGTTATTGGTAGAGGCCAACTGAGATTCTTCAAGGAATCATGGAGGCTGGTAAAAGTTTAATAGTTTTTCACGCATGCGCAACAAGTATTTAAGCACATAGTATATTGAGACTTACAAGCACAGACCCTGACCACAGCTAGCGGGAGATTCGCGAAAGGATTAAGAACAACAACTAAGAATACAAGAAAACGTAAAATTGTTCGAAGTAGGTAGAAAATGTGATGCATTTCATACGAATATAGGAACGCAGACGAGTTGCGGCGGCAAAATGATGCGGCCACTATATACCAAATACCAAGTCTGAGATTACGAGCTGTCTTCATATTAATAATGTAAATTCCGTGAAGCGGGTTGTGTAAAACGCTATGACAAAACAAACAAGTTATTGAAACGATCAATCAAGTGTAGCTTTAATGCTTCTAAAGTTTCAAACTTTAAGGCACTGTATCTCAGATATATGGAAGCGTCCATGGGCCCGTTTCACTAAACTTCGTACGACTAAAAAGTTCGTAAGTGCAAAATTATGATAGTTTGTAAATTTCACATTAACAAAGTTTTCTTGTAAACAATTATTGGATTAAATTTTTTGAGCATTGGCAGCCTATGCTCAATACATATAAATCCATCAATTGACATTTTCAGACGATCCTAAATTTGCACTTACGAACATTTTAGTCGTACGAAGTTTAGTGAAACGTGCCCCTGGTGCCAGATGCTGAAATATTTTAAGTCCTAATTAGGATATACTGACTTCTAATAAAGATACACGAACTCCTAAATACTGCATGATGTCACTTAGTTAAGTCCTAATTAAGACTTAGTATCTCATAATTATGAGTTATTATGTCCTAATTTGGAGTTAGTATCTCCTAATTAGGACTTAGTTAACTCCTAATTAGGACTTACTAACTTATAATTAGGAGATACTAAGTCCTTCTTATGAAATATTATCTCCTAATTAGGACTTACTATATCCTAATTAGCAGTCGCTATCTCCGAATTGTGACTTACTATCTCCTAATTATGAGTTCGCATCTACTAATGAGGACTTAGTATCTCCTAATTAGAAGTTATAAATATTTCAGCATCGGCACCAAGGTGCCGTTTCACTAAACTTCGTACGACTAAAATGTTCGTAAGTGCAAAATGCAGCCTATGCTCAATAAATGTAAATCCAATAATTGTTTACAAGAAAACATTGTCAATGTGAAATTTACAGACCATCTTGATTTTGCACTTACGTATCAAGTTTAGTGAAACGGGCCCCTGTATTATAAACATTGTTTTAGCTAATCCAATGTTGGTCTCTGGCATGATTGGGTACAGTTTGATTCATGAATACGATTCTTATTTAGACTGATCAAAGTACTGAAAGTACTGCCACCAGAGCCTGAAATGAGGAAGGACATATAGCATGTGACCTTGACCTACATTTTCTACTGAAATGATTTAGCAATTGTAACCATTTGGTGTGTTAGATTTTTTCCTAAGCCACTATAATACCATTATTTGGCAACATTTAACTCAGCTATATTGCACTGTTTCTTAATTGTATATTCTTGTGAATGTATTCATATATTGTTTACACTGCATATGCAGCCTATGCTCAGTAAATGTAAATCCAATAATTGTTTAAAAGAAAAATTTTAGTGTGAAATTTACAGACTATCATACTTTTGCACTTACGGACATTTCAGTTGTACGAAGTTTAGTGAAACGGCCCCCAGATGGTGTAGTAATCTGTTTCGTCACGTTTTAAATAGTTCTTCCGAAACATACATCGTTGTGTCAATCCGATTACTGGTGCTCAGTTGACATATATTCCTTAACCTCGTGTAAGTTTGTGACAGCTCGCAGCAGGGTACGACAAAATGTTGTTTCTTGGCTGCATGCTCAATAACTGTAAATCCAGTCTGCGCAATCTGACCAGAGGCTACAATGCTCGCTACTGAGTCATCGAGACGTTTTAGATCCACCAAAAAATAATGTTATTTCTATATCAGACTGCACGAACATGAGAACAAATAACAACATACTTAGTCTGATACATTCACCAAATCCTCAATAAGCACGATTTCGTCGTGACATGTCAGATTTCGTCTCGAGTTATTAGCTGCTGCGGGGAAATGTTATTAGTTTCTAAATTTGGCAACGGTGAACAAACATAGATGTTGGGTTTCCGTAATTATGTCTAGTCGAAATGGAACCATCAGCCATATTTTTTCAACGCGATTGTACAGCTCTATCTAATTACGTCGGGACGTATTGATTCTGTCTTAGACATATACTTTGCATTCCAACCTACATGTATGTTGAAGAAAAAACAACGGTACTGTGTATCAGATGATATATAAATGATGTTTTTCGCTTCATGAGCTGCAAATTACCTACAATGTAATATTATATTAAAAATCGCATAATTGCACTTGATAAGATTCCATGGTGTTTCCGTCTCAATGCACAGACATTCTACGTATTTACCAAAACCACAATTGAAATCAGAAGTAACGAGTATCAAAAAGCAATAAAAACAATTATTGTACCTTTATCATGCTGCAGAAAACAATAAACAGACCACAAATATAGCATATTGTTCTTATTTTCCATGACAACACATCTTGGTATTTCATTAGAATTGTCTCAAGGAGACAATTCTAATGAAATGCCAAGACATGTTTTCATTTCGAAGTAAACTATTCAACAATTGATGTCTGTTGATGTGCAACAGCAGTGTGATTTTATTTTACCCAATTCAGATTTTGAAATACCCAATTGCTTCAGAAATGATGGAGTGACAATACTCAATTACTAATTCCTTATCTGGAGCCCCGGTCATATTTTCATGCTACTCATATGTACAGTTGGTTTCCGAAATACGATGCAAACCTATAATTACGTGTGCATGAATTTTTTCTTACAATCCGTTTCATCATTTCCGTGCATATTGGACGACTAAAATGTTCGTAAATGCAAACTTATGATAATCTGTCAATTTCACACTAACAATATTTTCTTGTAAACAATTATTGGATTTACATTTTTTAGCATAGGCTGTATATGCAGCCTATGTTCAATAACAGTAAATCCATCAATTGAAATTTCCAGACTATCCTAAAGTTGCACTTACGATCGGTTTAGTCGTACGAAGTTTAGTGAAACGGCCCATTGATTATCAACTTGTCTGAACATATATTGACAAATGATGTTAACTATTTTGAATAAAAGACAACAAATATTGGCAAGATTAGCAGAGGCGGCAGTGTACTCTTGATAATGAACTGAACGAATAGCTCGACCAAGACCAAACACACTTACTGAATTCCTGCATAAGCACGGTGTACGTGCGGTATAAGTAAGGTTCCAGAAATCGCAGATTTAGCACGAATCCATCCAGTGTTATTATATTTGAATTGCCTTTCGGGACATGTCTGGACGTTTCATATGGCTGTGACTGGAGAAACTGGGCTTATGGCGCATCAATTGCGGCGCATCATTTGCGTTCACTCTGGCACCTAATACATGTAGCACCTTGCAACACTTTGATTATAATATTACTACTGATGTTATCACATTGATACATTGTCCACTTGTGTTTCTGTATTTACACAGCACATGGGCAATGTATGGACATGAGGATGTGATAGCACAGTTAGGTCACGTTCATCCGCATGTACGAGGAGATAATCCGCGAGCTAAATTCGTCCGCATGTACGAGGAGATAATCCGCGAGCTCGCGGATTATCTCCTCGTACATGCGGACGAATCTCGCGGATTATCTCCTCGTACATGCGGACGAATTTAGCTCGCGGATTATCTCCTCGTACATGCGGACGAACGTGACCTAACTTATCTCCTCGTACATGCGGACGAATTTAGCTCGCGGAATATCTCCTCGTACATGCGGACGAACCGTGATCTACATGTGGCATATAAGCATGACATATGTTTCACTGACTCATTGGCGAACAGTGTTGGCCATGTACATGTAGGCGCAATCGCTCGGTCTGATCTTGGGCTACACTAGTCGCTGGCGCCGTATACCTAATTATCCAGTCTCATCTAAATGTAAATGCGTCTACAACACCATGGAAAGCAAATATAACATGATCGGCCCTCCTGGGAATCGTATATAGACTGGCATATAGAAACCCACAGTTCGTACTCTGATAGTAAGTGTTATTATATACGCACTTTCTTTTCTTATTGAAACACAATGGAACGCAAGACGTCAATAGTTATAGGTTAGTTGTATGTGGATATATGCACGAGTTCCGCAGCGCAACGATATTGCGCTCCTAAAGTCGCGCAATATCGTTGCGCGGCGGAACGAGTGGAATATATCCACATACAAATCAAATAACCTTTTTATTATATACGTACATAACTCGCAATTTATTTGCGCTTCAAAACATATACAAAATGTAATTAAAATAAACAAATTAGTGGCGATTCAGAAGCAACTACTTCGCGAGGGGTGAAGCGTAGTTCCGGCACTGACCAATATGAACCCACGAGCCGTCAATACGGAAAAATATTGACGTCTTGTGTTGCATTGTGTTACAATGGGAAACGAAAGTACGTATATAATAATTGCCCTTATTAACGTCGCTTTACTTCATATTACAT
The DNA here is from genome assembly GCA_029237695.1 of Conchocele bisecta. NCBI lineage: Eukaryota > Metazoa > Mollusca > Bivalvia > Lucinida > Thyasiridae > Conchocele > Conchocele bisecta. The sequence goes on from JAQRGA010000140.1 coordinate 74,996, forward strand.
GTAGTCAGTGTCGGAACTCCGTTTCAACTCGAATAATAGTTACTTTTAAACCACCACTTATTTGTTTATTTTATTTCTCGTTTACATAATTTTGAGGCGCATATAAATTGCGAATGATTACGTAACTATATAATAAAAAGGTGATTTGATTTGTATGTGGATATATGCCACTCGTTTCGCCGCGCAACGATATTGTGCTCCTAAAGCTAGTATCTGACTGGGCTGCGACTGTTGGCGAAAATTGCGAACGGCATTCGCGAGGAAGTTTCCAAAATGTCTCGAAATGTTCGCAGTGGTTCTCAATTTCCTCTCGTGAGTCGCAGGGCCTCGCTCTCAGTCGCTGGCATTTTGAACAAGTTCAAAAACATCGAGCGACAAATGTTCTCTCAAAATAGTCACAGAGTCGTCACGGGCGTCTCGAACCCGTCTCGAATCCTTCTCAATTTAGTTTCCGTGAGTCAGAAAGTGAGAGAAATGTGAGACAACTTTGTGAGGAGTTGGCGATCTATGAAACTAAATTGTGATTGATTGGAGACAACAATATTAGTCTGACATTCCGGGCGCGAGACAGGCGCGAGACAGGCGCGAGCTGCCTATTTCTCAATTGTCACTCATAACTGTCGCGCGACTGTCGCGCGAATGTCACACGACACTCGCGCGACAGTCGCAAGTGCAAAAAGAATTCGCAATTTTGTTGACATGTATGCGAACTCCCGGCGAATTTTGGACCAAACTTTCGTGCGACATTCGTGCAACATTTGTGCGACATACGGGAACGTGTCGTAAGTACCAATTCAGTGTGATTCCAAGTGAAAATTGTCGCTAATTCGCGTATTTTCTCGCAAGTTTGTGTCTCCAACTAGTCGCGAGCTGCCGCAGCCCAGTGAGATACTACCTTAAAGTCGCGCAACATCGCACGCCGCGGAACTCGCATATATCGACATAGACATCAAATAACCTGTACTTATTTACATGTACCAAAACCGTTTTTGTTAACCCGTCTGCAAGATGTTTGTACACAGTTGCCTGCATGAATCTTGCCCAGATTCTCCGTGTTTCATGACATCTCCAGCTCAAGTTCACCCAATCAACGTTGCATATGCAGCCTATGCTCAATAAAATCCATCAATTGAAATTTCCAGACGATCCTAGATTTGCACTTACGAACATTTTAGTCGTACGAAGTTTAGTGATGTTACAATGCAGCAAGGGATAGATTTTGAAACAAAAATCGTAGTTTAGACTTTGGATGGATTGGAAATTATTATTCGAGTTATTCATGTATCAACCCTACTCACTATCCATTACAATTATTCATAGTTTGTCTGTTCGAAACTTAGAAACTTCAGATAATATAGCAACCAGTGCGGATTCAGATCGTTCAGTGCATCTGTGAATTGTGTAGACACCTCAGGGGCGGATCCAGCATTTTGGGGAACGGTGGCGGGGTTGTCTAGTTGCGAAGGTAACTCTTGCAATCTACCCCCGTACCGTCCTAGCTACGGACGGTACGGGAGTAATTACAAGAGTTACCGTTCGCAACCAGGGGGTTGTCCTATTTTCGAGCTCTTCGAAATGCACTTTCCTGTGTTTTACGCCATTTAAAGTCAGACTGGTGGTAAACTGTGATCTATGTAAACGCCGCGGCTGCTACCCCGGAACACCCCCCCCCCCCCCCCCACCCTCAAGATCCCCACCTGCTGTCCTAATTTGTAATTCCCCATACATCTCCACTTATGTATTGATAGCCACTCAATCACAATTGCATGTACGCACTTGTTACTAATGTGACGAATACGTTGACCTATAGCAAGCCACAGTTACATCACAGTTGATCCGCATGTACGAGGAGATAATCCGCGAGCTTTAGAACGTGATCTAGCTGTGTTGTCATATCCTCATGTCCATACAGTCCGTACATTGCACATGTGCTGTGTACATGCAGAAAGGAAACTCGAAAATATATCAAAGATTTGATAGTGTTTTAAATACCCTCCAGTGGGCCGTTTCACTAAACTTCGTACGACGCAAATGGTTCGTAAGTGAAAATTTAGGACTGTCTGGAAATTTCAATTGATGGATTTACATTTATTGAGCATAGGCTGCATATGCTTCATATACAGTCTATGTTCAATACATCTAAATCCAATAATTGTTTACAAGAAAACATTGTGAATGTGATATTTACAGACTATCATAAGTTTGCTCTTATGAACATTTTAGTCGTACGATGTTTAGTGAAACGAGCCCCAGAATTCAAGAGTCAATATGGCCGATCAAGACTGAACTTATTTATAATGTTTTACATTCATGTAGCTAATTCGACCCTTGTGTTGCAACGTTCACGAGTCAGGCTCAAATGTCGGGGATAAAATACCACAAAGAACGTATATGTATACACTATCGATTGCGCCAATATTTGTCTATTTTTTATTTCAAAATACTTCAATATTGTGACTGAGCCTGAGATGTGCGACAGCTCAGGCTCAGAAAATCAACTTGCTTGATTGCGAGTTCACATTACCAATAGGTGTTTTGAAACGTTCATAATCTGGGAAAGATTAACGCAGGCGGTTGTGTACACATGTATTTCGCACTCGTCTGACGGGCAATCCGAAAAGTGACAAGTTACAAAGGTTTGAACTTCGCAGTAGCGCAAATGTGTTGCTGTACTGTATACCATCAACATTTCGCCGCCATTAAATTTCGCGATTTCCGTTATTTGAAGATGTTCGCGACGATTTTCTTTCGCGATCTGACAAACCGTGCTACTAGCATACAATTGGCGTTCAGTGTAAATCTGTGTTTCAAATCCTTGCATTTTTTTTGCGATTTTCAGTCACAAAACTGGACTTAACTACAGATGTACGGAAAACCAGTCCGAGTACAAGTACGGCGAGTTATTGTTATGTATTGCCCAACGGAAAGTACCATACTTGTGCAAAACATCGATATGTCGTCAGACTCCGTGAAAACGCAAGACGAACATGGCCTATGTGAGTGAACTGATTGAAGGGGATTTTGCATGAGTGATGAATTATTATGATATGTATTAAGCAGTGTACTGAGCTGATAACAAACGAGCCTATCTTCATACAGACACGGGCACTTATCATACGGAGCCCCGCACGGCACATGCATTTTTTTTTATTAATTCGTTCCCACGAAATAACCATTCGATCCCTCAATTTAACAATTCGTTACCTCGAATTAACAATTCGTTCCCACGAAATGAAAATTCGTTCCCTCAATTTAACAAATCGTTCCCTCGAATTAACAATTCGTTCCCACGGTATAACAATTCGTTCCCACGAATTAACAATTCGTTCCCGTGGGAACGAATTGTTATTTCGTGGGAACGAATTGTCAAATTGAGGGAACGAATTGTTAATTCGTAGAATGAATTGTTAATTCGTGGGAACGAATTGTTAAATTGAGGGAACGAATTGTCATTTCGTGGAAACGAATTGTTAAATTGAGGGAACGAATTGTCATTTCGTGGAAACGAATTGTTAAATTGAGGGAACGAATTGTCATTTCGTGGGAACGAATTGTTAATTGGAGGGAACGAATTGTTATTTCGTGGCAACTACGGAGCCACGCAGGGGACGTAGAATTATTGTTTACAAGGCGCACAATGATGCCTTGTAAAATGGATTGAGTATAAATAAACTGAAGTGAAACAACAGTGCGCCTCACAACGCTGCTTCAAATGCTACATGTACAGTCTGTTTCAAGAAAGCTGCCCAAATTATACGGCTATATAAACAATGCAAAAACAATATTATTTTTGTTTAATTTAATCAACATTTAAGAATGAGCCTTTTTATTTTGTGAAATTTGGTTCAATATTGATATTATTACGAACAATCAGTTTCCCCAGAGTGAAGATGTCTATGGGGATTTAATATGGGAAAGTTTCCTACGGTAGCCGACCGATTTTAAAAATGTAACTTATTTTCTTAGCTAGATCGTGTCCAATCTATCTGTTTCGATTTTGTTTCTCTTTCCCCAGCTACTGCACATCCTTTTCCCTCATGTTAAATCCCCATAGACAAATAATTTTTTTTGTAATAAAATAATGATCTTACACAATTTCACGAAATAAAAAGAAGGCTCATTCTTAAATTATGACAAAATTTAATATTTTCGAACAAATGTTGTTTTTGCATGGTTTATATGGCCATACAATTTGGGCAGGTTTCGTGAAACAGATAGCAGTCATGATAATAAGGATTCATTACCGTACAGTAACCTCTTAGAAATAATGATTTACTAGAACACAATTTCGCAACCATAATTAAATTGTAGTTCACAGTGATGTAGCTATAGCAACGACAATGCTTGTTTAACCCGTCAACACAGTGCGTATGTGCCGTGAAACACGGTGCCGTAAAACATTTTTGATATCCTGTCAATACGATCTACTCACTGCGTATGAATATGTGCGATGGCTGGGGTTATTGTTTTGTAATTTAAAGCCACTTGTAGGTGTTGACGGGATAAATATAATAGTAGGTTAGTGCCGTGAATGGGAAAACATATCTGGCGCGGCACGGAAACGGGATGTGCTCGGGAGAGCCTCGCCCATCCCGTTTCCTTAGCCTTGCCAGATATTTCCCCCCATTCACGGCACTAACCTACTATAATTCTCTATTTACGTTGTTTTCAAGTTGGAACCAAGGACATTGCTGTATGCGACGTAATGAGTGCGCGTATACTGGTTGGTAATGGCTATGTTAAAGCTCGGGTCACATCTAGTAGGCAAACAATTACAAGTACCCGCTATCCATATACATGTACATGTATAATCATTTAGTAATCTTTGTTTTACTGATAGTAACTCGCTGTGGTATCAGGCTATTTCCATATACAAATTAAATGTGTCACCTGAACAAATATTCGACAGAGTATAAAATATGATCATTGTACATTAAACAATAAATGCAGAGAATAAATAGTAATTTCCGTTAAGATTTTAAGGAAACACGGTTATCGCCCCTGATATCAGTGCGGAAATTCACGTTTGATATACAAAGTTTAATACTACCAATGAATGTATATTTTTCCCGAAAAGAATCATATCTAAAGAATGGAGGAAACAAATGTGTCTCCATAAATGATTACAGTGGAACCTCTCTAAACCGGACACCAAGAAAAGATCTGTGCTCTTATGTTTACGGATTTCTTGGTCATCTATCTCAGGTGACAATGCCTGTTCATGATCGCATAGCACACAACTGTGGCTCAGAGTTATCTCCCGTGGTGTCCGGATTAAAGAGGATCCAGTGTACTAGCATGTGGGCAGCTTTAAGTTTAATTTGGAAACAATCAGTCAATACATTAAATCATCAACTAGTTAACTTTTACTGGGGAAGGATAATGTTATCGGTACGAGAAAATGGGATTTATTGAAGATTTGACCAGTACAGATCTTGATCAGCAAACACACATTTACATCCTGGTGCAGTTTCTAACGATTTCAATAATTATACATAACTGCCTGCGTTAATCTTGCCCAAGTTATCAATGTTTCTAAACATCTATTGGCGTAACCCGAAATGTATGTATGTAACGCCGGGCGCCCTGCGTTACAGACATAAAGTTCGGGTTAATATTGGCGATGATCCTGACCTATAGCAGAGTTCAGGCTCAGCCAATCGAACTGCTTCATTTCGAGCTAAATATTCATTTAGTTTGAAATAAAGAAACTGAAAATCATTGACAAGGTTAGCGCAGTCGGTAGTGTATTGGAAATATTTCTTGAACTCAATAGCTCACGTACGGTGGCACAGACGGGACATGCAAACAGTTTTTACTTTCACGTTCTCACGCGAAGCGGTTTCAAGGTGCATCATCACGTGGTTATAACAACAACAACAGTGGCTGAAAGTGTTGAAATCTTGAAAGTATTATTTGATATTTTCCTTAATTCATAACGGATTTTGATGAAATATGGTGCAGCAAACGCGTCTTCATCAGCTGCATTTGGTGGTCCAGGGAGTTTCGCACCGACTTATATTGTTTTTGCGAATAATCGATTTCCGTGTCGATTTTTGCCTTACACATTTGCCTTACAAATAAGGTGAACACAAGTCCTCAGTGACCTTGACCTTGGGCGATAATCGGACGTGGGTCGTATGCAAAACAAAACACCATTCATAGACTCACATTGTGGCAAAAATTATCAAAATCGATGAAGCTATTAATATGTTATTGAACAATGAAAGGTGTTACGAACGCTCGCACGTACGTACATGGACTAACGCTGTGGGTAACACATTTTGCCTATCGGCGAGGGGATAATAACCGGACGTTCTCTAAACTGCGAGCAGTGTAGTCCCAAGTTTGATTTGGAGCTACACTGGTTGTAAAACTTAATATAATGGTCCGCTGTATAATGTGGTATCCGATTAGAGATGTCTGAACTGCTTCGTCAGAATGCTTATTCTATCAGATACAAAGCGATTCAAATGGGTGGCAGCGACTGGATAAATGGGACGTATGTGATTTTCGACTAGTGTAGATCCAGATGAGACTGTGCATCAACCCAGTCTGATCAGGGTCTACAATATTCGCCGTTTCATCAATGCAACACATACCATGCTTGCAACAAGCAGTATAGATATTTATCAGGCTACATGAGTGTGATATCTGATCAACAACTACACTGTACACAAATATACGGAGCCCCGCAGGGGACGTATACTTCTTTTTGTTGTATTAATTCCTTCCTACGAATAACAATTCGTTCCCTCAATTTAACAATTCGTTCTGACGAATTAACTATTCGTTCCCACGAATTAACAATTCGTTCCCTCAATTTAACAATTCGTTCCCACGAACTAACAATTCGTTCCCACGGGAACGAATTGTTAATTCGTGGGAACGAATTGTTATACGTACAATGCAATATGGCGTACATGGGTAAACTACTAAATATAATAAATTTAGAAACACGACAATCGTGGCAAATAGGCAAATAGATTTCAGACCATGCCGCAACCACTAATACATATATCTGTACTTGTATCATACACTCATGTACATCGCACAGTCTCCGCTTACTGATCATAGTGTGTGCTAAGTGTTATATAGCTCGTATTAATTTTAACAATAAATGAGAAATAGACATACATATACATATAAATACACATGTACACACACATGAATACTGACATGCACATACATGTACACACATATACGCACATATACATGTGTATCTTCTTTCTAAATGTGGTATAGTATTACATGTCTATATAAGTACATATAGACACATATACATATGTGTACATACACATACATAAAACAATGCAACAGTGGCAGCGTCATGGCATGAACGTTCTTTCCCTCAAACAGGAATACTTTGATCATACATTGTATTCCAATTGTCGTTTTAAAGTAATATTGCACATATAATACATGTATCTACTTTCCACACAAGTATAGGATAATTTAACGAAACAAAGCATACAAAGATTACTAGTAGTTAAATATTTTTTTTTAATTTCGGGAGAGTTTTTGTTTTTGGCAAATGCGCTTTAAATCAGCATCACAATAGCGTAAAACAACAAGTCACATGAATAACACAGTCATGTACATTCACATATAATACATGTCATACTGTAAACAAACGGTATATGATTGTATGGTAGGAAATGACATAAATGCACATGTCGACTTGGAGATCAGCGGGGTCCCAGATCATCCTGCGCATTCGCACAGCCTGTTCTAATACTGTAATGTGCATTTTATATAAATACATATATTCCATCACATTTATGAAGCAATTATCTTTGAATCAAACGATGATCTGGGGGCCGTCTCACTAAACGTCGTACGACTAAAATGTTCGTAAGTGCAAATTTAGGATCTTCTGGAAATTTCAATTGATGGATTTTCATTTATTGAGCATAGGCTGCTTATGCAGCCTATGCTCAATAAACGTAAATCCAATAAATGTTTACAAGAAACCATTGTTAATGTGCAATTTACAGACTATCATAGTTTTGCACTTACGAACATCTTAGTCGTACGAAGTTTAGTAAAACAGCCCCCATGTATATAGCTGGTCTTTAACAACTGTTTTACCGTACGAAGTTTTGTGAAAAGGACTTTTGGTACACCACCATCTACCGTGCTGGTCAAGTTGCATGGGTATACAGTGGAACCCCACTAAACCGAACACCAAGATAATGTCTGTGATCTTATAGTATATGGGTTTCTTTGTTATTTATCTCAGATGATGTATATTCATGATTGCAAAGCACCAACTACGTATCAGAATGGTAAAATGCCAGATTTACAGTGGAACATCTCTAAACCGGACACCCTGGGGACCTCCCAAGGTGTCCTGTTTAGAGAGGTTCCACTGTAAAGACAAGCCAGCACATGGACTGGTCCTGAATTAATTTAGCCAGGTGTTCTCATATTGCACGAATTGTTCCTGAAGTGTTTATACGTCGCGCGACATGTCTGTTTGCACATATACATAACGGTGTCGTGGAGTGGCGTGGTGGTAAAAGTTGTCTCATTGCATTTACAACACCACGTGTAGGTCCTGAGCCCAATGCACAGTTGCACAGTGCGTTAGTTAAAATATATGATAAACGTAATGTAGTACACACTCGCATGCGTTAATCTTGCACATAGTATCAACGTTTCTGAACACCTACTGGGCAATGCGAACTCGTAATCAAGCACTTTCATTGCTACAGCTCAGGCTCAGTCAATCACGTTGCTTGATTGATGCACATCTACGTCTCAGCCGTCAACGGTGCTTGATTGTTAGACAACTCGGGCTCAGCCAATCAAGTTGCTATTTCTAAATAAAGAAAGTAAAAAGATCGGCAAGATAGCCGAGGCGGATGAGGATGTAATAAGGAATACAGCTTCCCTGTGTGCATGTACATGTACGATGTAAGTATGTACTTGCCATTATCAATGATACATCCGCCATTTTTGGTTGTAATCGGAAGCACGGGATTTATGGGATTTGTGACCAGTGTAGATCCTGAGCAAATAGTACACTCTTGTATCGTGATCGCGAGCTATATTATTTGTTAGAGCACGCCGTGTTTCATTGGTGGAATGGCGAACAGTGCAGGGGGCCGTAGTACTTAACTTCGCACGAGTAAAATGTTCGTAAGCGCAAACTTATGATAGTCTAGAAATTTCACATTAACACTGTTTGCTTGTAAACGATTATTGTATTTACATTTATTGAGCATATACTCAATAAATGTAAATTCATCAATTGAGATGTCCAGATGATCCTAAATCTGCACTTAAGAACATTTTAATCGTATGAAGTTTAGTGGAACGACCCTCAGATCTGCATACATACTGGTTGTAAAACGCATAAACACCATTTATCCCGTCACGACACCATTGTACTATGAATTGCTCTATCCCTCATTGTACAATAAGTGTATATACAAATCCGTTGCTATGAATTGGCGTATAGTAAGCAAGCAAACAAGTACAGTCGAATCTGTGCTAAAGACCACCTCCGAATAGCAATCACTTGGCTGTAAATGCCACACTTTTGTGGCACAATTTACTATATAAATGACCCTGCGAATAAAGAGCACTTGTGAACAATTGCGAGATTTCTCAATTGCCATGGCCGGTGTTTATTCACAGGTTTGAGTGTATATGTTGTATTATAGTGACAGGCGCATATACGTAGTGACATTTACAGTTCACCCTACATGCTAAGCCAATCGCTGGTCTGCATTGTCCTCCACTTTATTTCATATATTGCAAGGTTTGACCCCAATAAGTTACATATTACCAGATTTAATGATTAACTGGAAATGGAAAATCAATATTTGGATATGACATTGCATTTTAACTTGACTGAACTATAAGTATTTTATTGTTCGCCTATTTGATTTTTCAGGAACTAAATGCTGCGGTCGTTAGCGCTCCGTCGCGTTTAATTGCTTAAACATGCAATACGTGAACAACTAGCAAATGTGACTGTGGACGCACTTACATGTAGGGCCGATCATGTCTAACCGATGCTTCCACTAGTGCTGCACTCAACACCGGCGTAAAATAGTTCACGTCGAAACATGCACCAGTTTCATAACATCATGCCACTACTTAGAGCTATCGTCAAACGCAATTTCGTCTAGTTACCGGCGCAATTTCAGTATAATTAGTCAGTGTTTTCTGTATATAGCCGAGTGTGAATTCCACAGGAAACCGGCGCCTATTTCGACGTGAAACTATTTAACGCCGGCGCGGGGTGCGCGGGAATTAGTTGCACCAATTCTATAGCGAACGCACTGACCATACTATGCGAATGTGCGCCGATCTGGGGCGAGACTGGCCGCAAACTCAGTCAGCCTCTTTATGTCGTTACTCAGGTGTTCTCGCACCGACATTGATGCATGTATTGTAGATGTTGACTAGCAGTTGACGGCGTGTACATGCTGAGCGTAGCTCAGACTCGCGCAAACATATTGGCACAGAATCAGGCAGTATTGAAGCTAATGATGATCACGAACTTGTCTATGTATTCAGCAAACTTTTATTCGGAATACCACGGAATGCCAGACCGTCGGATATACAGTGGAACCTCTCTAAACCGGATACCCATAACTCCTCGTACTCGGGGTGTTTTATTAATATGTTTCGCTGTGGCTTGTCGCCAATGACGATGTACGTTCATGATTGCAAAGTAAGCAAAGTATTTAATTAATATATTATCGGAATTGCCGAGGAACCTCTCAGAACTGGACAGCCAGTCAGTGTACCTCGCAGTGTGTCGGGTTTAGGAGATGTACTGTACATGAACATGCACTGAATATACGTGGAGTTCTATTTCCACAGCCGTTGTTAGATTGGTCGTTAAATGCACAGGTTGAAGTAACGGACCGAGGTCTATAAATACATTAAATATGCATAAAAGCATCAATAAATGAAGAAGAAAAAAAGCTAAATTTTGTTTTTACCCCCTCCATATACAACGGACTGTCAGGAAATGTCAACCGAGTTATATCATTGTCGCCTATTGCAGAAGTTGCTTCAATGTTAGTATTCCGCAACGATGTATTCCCCGATGCGCTATGTCAACGCGTTTTCGAGCTATCCATTGTTTTGTTGTAAACAAATTATCATCATTGCTAGGTCGGGAAAGAACGGACACATTTCCGAGGACGATACGGCTATATAAAGGAGTAAACATCGGGTTCAAAATACACTTTTACGTCGTCCCGGCCCGTAAAGAAACATTTTGCATAGAGAAAACATTGTTTCCAATCGAACATTTGATCAAACCTACATTTATACCCGTCCTGTGCGTCACGACAGACAATTTAATCGCACAGACATTTCTATCATGTATTTATAGACCTCGGTCCGTTACTTCAACCTGTGGTTAAATGTACACGAGCGCGCGTCAATCAAGTAGAATAAAGCTCCCCATGTCATCCACTGTTTTCATTCGGACATCCGGCAGTCGGCACACCCTGTACTCCAACTCATGGGAAAACATCCATATATAAATATGCAAGTACGTACGTACGCTCGCACAAACGTACGCTCGCACGCACAGAGTTCTACAATGTTCGGAACAGTATTATGCATCTTAGACTATGTTGTTTACACTGTATACCATGCTCAGACTTCACGGATGTGTGAGTTGATATGTGGCTACACTGTTGGTCAGTAAGCCAGGTTTTGTCACAGAGAATACATATGGGAGACTGTGATTTAGTATTTGTTGCTACAGTGCAACCTCGCTAAACCCGTTTTACAAATGAAAAACCCGCAAATTATGCCAGTTCAAAGTGTGACGCAGGATGTCCGGTTTAGAGAAGTTTCACTGTGGTTCAGATATATGAACAGTACCTGCTAATGTATTATGTTTTGCAATATCGTTCGCGGTTAATTACAGATAATTAGTCCACGAATCCGTGCAGTTGGGTCAGGGCCTACATTGTTCGCCATTGTTCTACCAGCGGAAAACATCATTTTACTCTCCATGGAATTTCTGTAAAATCACATGGCTCGTCTCGTATGTATAAGTTAGATCACGTTTGTCCGCGAGGAGATAATCCGCGAGCTTTAGCGAGTGGATTATCTCCTCGTACATGCGGACAAACGTGATGTAACTTATTTATCACATCCTCATGCACATACCTTGCACACCAGGGGCCCGTTTCACTAAACTTCTTACGACTAAAATGTTCGTAAGTGCGAATTTAAGATCGTCTGTAAATTTCAATTTATGAATTTACATTTATTGAGCCTATGCTCAATAAATGTATATCCAATAATTATTTACAAGAAAACAATGTTAATGTGAAATTTACAGACAATCATAATTTTGCACTTACGAACATTTTAGTCGCACGAAGTTTAGTGAAACGGCCCCCTGCTGGTTAATACAGAAACAACACCCGGAAATGT
>JAQRGA010001402.1:0-14223 GCA_029237695.1 Conchocele bisecta
TCGGCAGCATAACGTGGAACAGACAATAGACCGGTTATTATAATCACGGCGCGGGCGTGAAGCGTGTCGACAGCCCGGTCCACGTAAAATCAGCTGATAGGTCATGGCCAATTAAATATAATACATGTGAACAATGTCATGCAATTTGATTTATTTTCACAATATATCAAACAGGCAATGCTTCCATTCTCCTTACTTGACCAAATTCCGCTTACTATTGACTTTATTGAGAAATATATACGTTCCTGTTGGAATTCAACATAATGTCATCAATGCAGAACTCATAACTGAGCAATGACCCAACTAACAAAACTAATTACGGTCCCATAATATACATTGTCAGCCATTTCGTGCTCATTCTGGGAACAGACCAAACCATTTCCCCGAGGTGCTGTGACGATCTTTGGCCTTCAGCAACAGTGCATCGGGTCCACATCACCGAGGGGCACTATGTTTGACTGTTCGCCGAATGACCATGCATTAACTGTTTTATTGCCTGCTTAATCAGTACCATACTGTATATGGTACATGTATAATTAACGTGAACGTTGGGTGGGGCGCATCGATAGACAGATATAAATTGTGTTGAACTTATTTACGTAATCTTCGAGAAAAATAGCAATGTCACATGGGTGAAATTATAGTTTTTATTATTCCACTGGCACGTGAAATTATTGCTCAGGCACGTGGGACTATTTTCCAGACACGTCAAACGCCTTGGAATAGTAAAAAACTATGAAATGTAAATTTATGTAGCAGGCTGGGTATTATTAAAGCTGTTTTTTGAATGACTTTACCAAAACACGGATGAATGTAACATTTTCATTATTTATAAAATATAGTTTAATTTGATACTACTATTCAGATTTCAGATGCGCAGTATTCCGATTAAATATGTGGAATTTCCCAAAATCCATAGATAGATTCTACTTGGACCAGACAGTAGCATAGCTTTGGAAACAACATACATGTAATATCGCTGATGCAACATAGCACTGAGTGCGAGTCGGTATTCGAATACAATTTGGATATACACGTGTGCACCAAATGCCTCATATGTATTCATGTAGTGCACACATACCTCTTTTATTCAGAATAGTTATGTATATAAGTAGGTGTACGCAACGGCCTATGTTAATATTGCCAATAATATCAACTTTGCTGAACTTATAATGACAACTGACAATCAAGCAATTTCACTGTATGAGGCTGATTTGATTTCAAGCAAAATATTTAATTATTTGTTATAACAAGAAGTTGGCAATTCATGGCAATATTTGCGCAGGAGTAGTGTGCGTACACAGTCATATTTACTATAGTATTTGATTTGGAGCGATAACATGTATCAATAGCTAGACATTGGTGAACAAATTGCAGCGTCCCCGATATAGTGTTATGGGTGGGGGACAACTTTAGACCATGTTTGCTTATTCAATAGAAATACATTGGTGAACAATGTACAACGTCCACAGTACATTCGAAGGGACGGTGATAACTTGAGTTTATGTACTTATTCAATAGCTCGATATTGGTGTGCACCGTCCCCAATGCAGCTTGAAGGGATGGGAGACAACTTGAGCCTGTTGAGTACGTGTATTTATTCAAGTATAGCTGGAAATTGGAGAACAATTGGCTGCATCTCCGATGCAGTTGAATGGATGGGAGACAACTTGAGTACGTGTACTTATTCAATAGCTAGACATTTGTGAACAATTTGCAGTCCTCAAATGACTGCAGTTGCAGGGGTGTAGGTGACAACGTAAGAACATGTTTGCAGTGGTGTTCTGCACAGAAGTCCTTAAGTTGTTAATACGTAACAGGAACCTAGCTCTAGAGAGTGAGGCACATCGTTGGATCAAGTAGTTAAACTAAAATTCCCAGCTGAAACCGTTCGGATTTCCCGATGTAATCGTGTCATAATTGTTCATGTATAATGTTACAGTACGACAGCTCCATATGAAGTGCCAGACATATCAAGAGATGACGAAAGTTCACATTATGCCGAACTCACCACCATATACCATGAATACGGTATGGCAAATATATTGGCAGAGCTAACAAAATATTTATTACAATATGTATCTACACGCACATTGCAAGTGATACATTCCTCGCTATATTAAAATATGTATGCACCACATATTTTAAATTATTATACATGTTCTAGTGACTGGGTTTCTCCCGCTTAATTCATACGATTGAATTGCATTCATTTATTGTAAGCAATACACGTTTTAAAACAGCATTAAGTTGAGACTTAGTATGTGGTATTTAGCTTCCTTATGGTGTGAAGATGTACAAAGTGGATTTCGAGTTAGGACTTGACTCCCGGGTCATGATAATCTACCCCTTTTGGCTTTAGAAGTTCGCATAATGTTGTTTCTATTTATGTGTAAACATTTTAAACCAAAATACATGTAGCTGGCTACTTTATATTTGGTATGTCGCTTCATAAGATTGACAACATTGTATTGCAGATGCGCGAAGTGCGTTTCGATTTTTATTTCACCAGCTTATCTCCCTATTTCGGACTGCTAAATTAAATACAATTATATTATGCCATCATATATCAGTACATTAGGTTCTGCAGGTACATGGGAAACACCATTCCGACGATAACGGTTGACTTTTCCATGTGCCACTTCTTAGTTTAAAGGTACATGCCCACTCAGTAGGCACAAACTGTTCTTTATAGGAATTAAACAGCTTATAATTGTGTCATTATTACACAATTTCCAAACATTACGAGAGCTCGCTACATCATTTAGTAATATTTATTTTACTGATAGTGACTCATGGTAGTATCAGGCTATTTTCATATGCAAATGAGGCATGATATTATTTAATTATATGTACTAATTAAATGCGTACCTGAAACAAAAATATTTACGCAGATCATTGCACATGGACAAATAAATACAGAGAATAAATATTAATGTCCGCTAACATTTTCAGGATACACAGTCATCGCCCCTGATATCAGTGTTGAAATTTACGTCTGGAATACAATGTATAATAATGTCAATCAATACAAAATGATGAATTATTGTTTATTTTGCCAGAAACTGTATCAGATGATGTCCCTGATATAAATATTAGATTTTGCCTACTATTGTGTATGTACCTTTAATATTTCGCTGTTACTGGAGAAATGCAGGTTATGCGATTTGCGACAAGTATAGATTCAGATCACCCTGTGAACAGTTCGCCATTCCATCATTGAAACCCACAATAAGCAGTATAGATCGTTATCACGTTACTATAGCGTGTTGATAATTAGGAGCAACACACATCACAAATCTATCTATAATCCTCACTACTTCAGTCACAGTCACTTCCATGTACTGCATGTTTTCAATGATGATACTTACGTTGAGAGAGAAGCATCACTTAACAGAACATGTATACATAGAGAACAATCACGTGGTATGTCATATCAAGTATGTCAAGCAAGGCTATAAATCACGTAAAATGGATGGCACGTCGGGGAATTAATACTGCATCAGGGCCTGGGTCTGATATACTGTATGTCAACATACACTAGGCTAATATTATATTTATCAGGTAACGTTTCATGCAAATCGACGGTCAAATATAAAGTAATGTTCGTAGAAACTTCGTCTGTACCTGATAATTGGATTCATCTTGCTCAATTCATACTAATTGTACTGTTGTAACGTCATTTAAGAGTGTTTTATTGTTTTTCATATTAAGTATAACATCATGAACTCGTCACCAATAAAACAAAACGATAGCATGTATTGAATAGGAATTATGCACATTATCGCGAGAGATACCGGACAAGAACTGTTTCCTTAATTACTAGTCTTCATTCGTGAGTGTGATGTGTGTGTATGTTATATATGTTCATGCATGAATTAATGTAGGCATACATCATGTCGGAAAGTTGTCAAATTTTGTTGGCATTATCTGTTGTTGATTTCTAACATATAACACTTTCTTGTTTCCAGATGAGCCAACTAACCAGTATGAGTATGTAGAAACAAATGACAACCAAGTGGGACCGGATGACTTTCCTACCTACTATGAGAATTTGCAAATTGATGGCCACATGAATATGGCCTGTTGATTCAACTACGCGGTATGGGAATCTACACATTAATGACCGCCGTAGTGTGACGCGATAACTTAACATCATGGTATGGGCATGTACATATTAATGACCACCGGAGTGTGACCGAGTATTACAACTACACTGTATGTGAATCTAAAAATTTATGGCCAACTGAGTTTGACCACATTACTCAACTACGTATTATGATAATCTATATATTAATGACAACCGAAGTGTGACGTAATGACTGAACCACACGGTATGTGAAACTACAAAGCAAGAGAGCTGTTGAAAATGTCAAATAACTTTCTTTCGCCTAACATCCACCACGTATGAAAAGGTTATATGAATCAATAGTAATTTCCAAAGCGATATATGAAAACGAACTCTGGAATGAATTAACATGTACAGACTTATCGACACTGGAGCGAACACGCAAACAGTGTATTAAGTTTACGCAGCGCATGACCCACACAACACGTACATACATTGCTCTTAGCTGCATTGGTGTTTTGTCGATTGAATCGATCATTGAACTATGCATAAACGGTGGAAGATAACAGTTACTATCAGTCAGATAGGCTGCAGGTCATGTAGATGAACGTCCCCCCAGCATCCATGCGAATATTGGAAGTAGGACAGATTGGCCTTATTGGTTGGGATTCGGTTAAATGATATAGTACATGTAACACTATTTGGTGTGTTCTAACCTCTAAGATAAGCATATACCCTCTGTGAGATATGATTTTCTGTAGAATGTGAAGTTATATTTGTTCGTTTCAAATCTTGCTTGATTATATTTGTGTGACTTGTATGAATGAGGTACTGTAATATTTTATCCGTATGATATGTTGTGACGGTGTTCCAATTCATAACTTTTAAATCGTGATACATCCGACGTGCTGTATATCCACTTCGATATAGTACTGACTTAGCCCTATCTTAGGCTGATTTGAAATATCGGTCAACACATAGCGGCCCTATGTCCGTGAATTCGTCATGCATGAGAAACGCTGGTTATTTGGTCAAATTCAAGCGATTTACATAGAATCCCGACTAGGAACATGGTCAGCCAGGTGTCAGGTGCCGTCGACATCCAGCACGCAGATTTTAATAATGCCGTCATTTCACAAAGGGTTACCCCGCATGTATGAGCGGCAATGGGGGGATAAAGGCACATGTAAACGCCAGTTATCGCGTGGTGACGGAGATAACAACTCAAAGAGGCTGAGGGAGACGGAACCATACATTGGATAGCTTGCTTAACTAATCTTAAACGTTTCATGAATGATGTAATGAATCAGGTTGAAGGGCGGTTGATGGATAAGCTACGTGAAATCATTTCAGTTGAAATTAATCAAGTTAGGGACAGTCTGTCAGAACGGATCAACACATTCAACAGCCATCCCGATGAGTCAACACATCCTATACAAACAGCCATCCCGATGAGTCAACACATCCTATACATGTACAAACAGAAACGTCGAATCTGTTGCTTATTATAAATTTGGCAACACATCCCATTGAAAAAGTAGTAAAGAAAGTGAAAACTGTCATTACAGAAGGTTTTAATTTCACCCTAATAACAGTCTATTCGGCTGAACGTAAAATAAGACATAGGGATAAGCCGGTTGTTGTGATTGTGGAATGCCTCTCTTAAAGGTACACCTTTCAGAGCCAAGAGAAATGAAGTAACGAAACATATTCGAAAAGACAAACACGACTATAATAAATCCATAATAGATCAAATCAATGAAGACAATATAACAGCTAAGCACTGCTTTAATATGACCAAATCCTTAATAACCTCGATTGTTAAGAGAAGGTGTAAACGAACTTTCAACACCCCTAGTATACTTGTTTAACCTATTGATTTCTACTTGTCAGTTCCCACTGGCATGGAAAATACCCAATGTTAATCCGATATATAAGTAATCCAACCCGTCAGATCCCACGAACGAACCGACCAATATCATTACTTAGTTGTATTGGTAGAATCATGGAGAAATGTATCCGCAAACAATTATATAATTATTTAGTTGCCAACAACATACTAACCAATTATCAATCGGTCTTTAGACGTGGTGATTCTACAATTGATTAACTTCCTTACATATACAACGACATTTGCAAAGCTTCAGATGAAGGTAAAGACTTTCGGGTAGTTTTATGTGACATTTCAAATGCATTCGACCAAGTTTGGCATTGGGGATTACTAGAGAAACTCTCATCAATCGATTTTTGTCGGCACCCTTCATAAATGGTTCTCTTCCTATATTTCCACACCTTAGCAGCGTGTAGTAATACATAACACACATTCTTAATGTGCCACAAGGTTCAATCTTAGGGCCACCCTTATTTCTCATATATAGTAATGACATAGTTAATACGATTAAGACGACACGAGTCTTTAGTTTATAGTTGAAGAATAATCACTGCTTCGCGTATTCTAACGAAGACCTTGACAAAATACATAACTGGTCAACGATTTGGTTTGTAGACTTTAACCCAAATAAATCAGAGGCTATGTTGATATCCCGAAAACAAAATAGACGACTTCATCCTCCCATTATCATGAATAATACCGCAAAAAGAGAAGTTGAAACTCATAAACACCTATGTATCGTACTTGGGATAATTGTTCAATATAACTAAAACATGAACTAGAATCCATACAAATTGAGGCCGCACGAATTGTTACTGGGGCCACTAAATTATGCAGTATAGAAAAGATTTACACATAAACCCAATGGGAAAGCCTCGCACAGCGAATAATGAAATACAAATTAATTGTATTCTACAATATGACACCACCTTATCCGAGTAATTTAATCCGGGAACAAACACAAACTTGATACAGGCTAAGCAACGATGGAGATATTCCAGTAATACACACACGTACAAAACTGTATCGAGATTCATTTCTCCCATCTACCATACAATAATTGAATTCCCTATCCTCGAATGCAAGAAACAGCCCAACCCTGAACGTGTTTAAGAATGCACTAAATGTTAACTTGCGTAGACCACCAACCTACTACTACACAGCTACTAATCGACAAGGCCAAATTATCCTGACTCGTATTCGGCTAGGGGGTAGCGCACTTAACTACGACTTATTCCGGAAATCAATAATTGACAGTACAACAGGCGCCTGTGGCGCAATCGAAAATTCGAATCACTACATTCTCTCATGTCCGCTTTATACAAATCAAAGACAACGATATTTGTCATCCCTTATTCGTCCACCGGTCCTTAATAACCTAATTTACGACAACGAATTTGTAAACAACAATGAAAACAGTGCTACAATAGTTTTGTGGTAAGGAAATATATTTCAATGACACATATGAGCATAATATACCTGTAAAATGCCCTATTACCAGAATTGTTCAGCTGTGTAAATTTGAAATGTGGTCTGGTCTGTGATTTGGGAGTAAGAGAGCGAGCACATGGCCTGGGCTGACCTCTGGCGACCCCTCTCCCAGAACAACCATCGTGCATGGTCAAGCCTCATTGGTCTTTACCTGTATGGTGGCAAACTGGGCCATGTATGCAATGATTTACAGTTTAGAGTGTTATTGTTATTAATGTACAGCACAAATAAATAGTAGCTATGTGCACCAACTAACATTACAACAACATCCTTGCATTCCAAAGTGTTCAACAGTTCATCATTGCCTCTAAACGGTTCGCTGCATGACGGGAGACTGCCCATGCGACTGAACGGTTTGTAATGATTAATTTGTAAACTACCAATAGCAGGACAAATGCTAGACCTGTATCGGTATAACACTTCAAAATAATGTCAATGGTTCGGAATGCATGTTTGGGATAACTTTCTTTTTTTCCCTTCAATGATTTAACAAAACTTACATGTGTATACATTATATGCATTATTGCCACATTCCCATTTACTGATTCTTTACTCAAGGAGAAAAAATCGCATACGATCTGTGAGCTTGTTTTATAATCCTTATTCACAGTTACTTTTTACGTATTATGTATGTATGTACTAAAGATACATACCCACTCAGTAGGCACAAACTGTTCATTATGGGAATTAAATAAGTGTATAAGTGTGTCATTATTCCACCAGTTCTAAAAATTGCGAGTGTCCGCGATACAGATATAATATTTTAGTAATATTTAGTTTTACTGATAGTGACTCACGGTGGTATCAGGCAATTTTCGTATGCAAATGAGGCAAAATAGGCATGATCTATTTTAAGTATTTATACTAATTACATGCGTCACATGAACAAATAGCATTGTCGACAGATTATAAAGTTTGATAATTGCACATTCAACAATATATACAGATAATAAATAGTAATGTCCGTTATTATTTTAAGGAAACACGGTTATCGTACCTGATATCAGTGTGACAAGTTATGTCTGATATATGATATTCTATAATGCCAATCAATATGTGGGATAACGGTGAGTTAACTTTCAGTTTGACAGAAAATGTCTCAGATGATATCTCCGATATAAAGAACATTTTGTGCCTACTGAGTGGGCATGCACCTTTAACCTGGCAGAAAATGACCTTACCTTCTAACCAATGATGGAAAAATGTCAGTATTTATAATTTACTGTGACATTGACTGTGTTTGATTGTATACAAATTCAATAAAAGCTTCATAGTTCAGTATTATTTATTTCCAGCCATTATCATACTACTAGCTGACTCCAATATGGAATTGTTTCATAACGCATACAAGTATACATACAGTCATGGTGGTATAGACCCGGACTTATTGAGAGAATGTTAAGGAATGATGCTGGGAAATACTATGCTATGGAGTAAATGGATGTAAACAGACTATAGTTGTTATTACTAAGCCTATAACACTGTCCCCACATGTCGACAAATGGCATGCTTTGTGTACATCCATTTACTCCATAGGATAGTATTTCCCAGCATCATTACTTAACATTATATCACTGAGTCCGAGTCTATGACACCGTGATTGTATGTACACTTGTATGTGTGTGGCTTGATAAATATATTAAACAATAAGAATAAAACTTCTTATTGATTTGTGTTATTATCTATTAACACGATAAACAACACAACATTTGGCGATGGGGATCAAAATGGTTAACATCTTGGATTAACTTGAATTATGTAACAATTCCATATTGGAGTTAGCTAGTAGTATCATAAAGACTGGAACTGGGCCAGATCCTATATCTGGTGGGGGCTCGCCCCACCCCATTTTTGACGATCGCTGGGGCTGACACAGATCTCCCCCTTTTTGCTCTGGGCCTTGAGGCGCCGTCCTATCAAACGGCGTACCATTCAAAGCAGCGCGGTTACGACGGTCGATTATAAAGAAACACTCCCCACGCCGCTTACAACGGACGTCGATGAGAACGTCGTGTCGATACCGTCAACCGCATTCGTGGCCCGTCGATACATTTTGGCCTGGACAGCGAGGACAGTCCCCTCCTGGAGAAGAATACAACGATGGAAGAGCTCGCTGTGTCGGCGGTCTTGGTGACAAAGTTTATAACGCTCACCACTGGAACTTCAATTGTTGTGGCTTTGAATAATGCAATTCCCTTTGCTCTTTATCTTTGGTAACGCCATAGTTCTTTGTATCCCGTTCAGCACCAGGTTCACACGAATTACTCCCGTACCATGTCCCTTAACGTTCATTGAAGATACCGACATTCTGAGAACCGTGCCGGACACCGTCACGGTGTATCCCGTATATATGATGCTCGTACTCTCCCTCGCGAAGTGAGCCCCGCTACTCAGCCCAAATTGTAATGATCGGCTTTGTAAGTTCTGACTGCGATAATTTAGAGGTGTGACTCCTTATGTCCCTGCGGTTCATGTGAGCAAGTGACGGCAACGCCGTGGTCAGCTTCGCCGCCCCGGCAGACAGCAGAGCTGTCACCAAGCTCGTATATACTCATTGAGACGTGACCTCCAGGATGAACTCATGGTTGTCCAATGGTCGTCCGTTATCGTCCCGGATGATTATCTCTCATTCACAGATGTGTACCGACTGTAAGTGTTTACATTCTGGGTGGGGAAAATCCACACTTACGGTGTATCCATGAAGACGTTATCACTCGCATGCACGATCTTGAGACGGTTGGTAGGCGCTCCGTCCAACGTGTTGTACGACGTGTTCAGTTGTTCAATGTGCGCGCGAAGGGTTTTCGTGAAAGTGAAACTCACTGGCTGGTCCACAACTCCGGGGGCAGCCATGTCCAGACAACCTCACCATCCCGCTTAAATCCGAATCCCTCGTTCTTTCCCACATTATACCAGCTAACCGTGAATGTGACCGATTGTATGCAAACGAATCGCACCCCGCAGGCATTATCGATCGACTGTTGAAGCCCTTGTGTTTGTGAGCGTAGCAAACATAGCTTCATATATATATAATCATCCGCGTTTGGTAGTAGACGTATAATAGGTACACAGCCCCGTCAGTGGGATGAGGGGGACGGGGTGGAGAGGGGGGGGGGGCGGACAGATGCTGATTGAACGACACGCCAGCTAACCGTGAATGTGACCGACTGTAGGCGACTGTAGGCCAACGAATCGCTCCCTACAGGAATTATCGATCGACTGTTAAAGCCCTTATGTTTGTGAGCGTAGCGAACATATCTTCATATATATATATATATGGCCGCATACGCTTTAAATGCGGAGGCGCTTTATGCAGCCGTCTCAGCGACGTCCCACGAGGAGAAGTTCGTGTCCCTGTCCTGCAAAGCCGGGAATACGCAGAACCAGCTCAACTTCGTCATATGGTGCGCGACGACCGGTTGCGGCGTGTCGTTCAATCAGCATCTGTCCCCCCCCCACCCCACCCATCTCCACCCCGCCTCCCCCCCCGCCCGCTGACGGCGCTGTGTACCTATTATACGTCTACTACCAAGCGCGGATGATTATCTCAGATATTAGCACGCCCCTGCAAAAGGACGGGCATTCGACTGGCATGCCAACCCGTACGACCGCCGCTATGAGGATGTCCTACGGTACGCGGGGACTCAGGTCGACGACGTCTTCAGCCACTGCCTGTACATGGCGCCGAGGGATATGATCTTGCAATTGAGTCGAATGGCCGGTTACAACAATCAAATAGTGATATCTCCCATAACTCTCGACTTGCGCCGCACTGCCCGCGTCAATGAGGTGTCTTAATAGTCACCATGGCTATTATTGCGTTGTACACATATGTATTTCAACGATATCACAGTCTGCATTAATACACGTAGCTTCTTCCAGAAGTATTTTGATCAATGTTACGTGGGACGAAGTAGTTAAATGGAAAGCGTTAGGGCTTTTCATGATGATGATGGTGATGGTGATAATTGATAATGATGATGACTATGGTTATGAATATGATGATGCCGATGATTATGGTGGTCGTGGTGCTGGAGCTGGTGACGATGATGATGATGATTATGATGATGATAATTATGATGATGATGATGCTGATGATTGTTATAAATAAAGACATACCCTAATAGACGCCCACCCCCCCACTTTTTACGTTGACAATGACAACATTTTTTGGCCAATTTTCACGAAATTAGTGCCTCAAATAAACGCCCAGTACCGACTTGAAACAAAATCGGAGCTAATTGTCCAATTAGATTGTTTTTCTTTCCATTATTTCGAAAGCAACTTCCTTTAAAATCGGGGAAAAAACATAATTGCTACTTTAACTTTCAAAAGCAGAAGCGAAATTCGACTGTTTCCGGTGTCACAGTAAATTCCTCATCAGCAGTAGCTATTTGCACGGACACAGGGTGATCAGAATTTACACGGTTTACACGGTTACGGAGACGCCATTTTCAAAGCATCTCAAACCCGACAGATCCGAAACGCTGACGAAACGTCTGTAGGCGTAAATCTGATCAGCATTAATGATTGATGCTGTCTTGATATACATTACCATTACATTTAAAATTCTACCGACTGTACCATAATGACCAGAGTGGGCCGAAATGTCTGGGCCCAAATGTTTATAAACTGACAGACAGTACAATCAAGTCTGCCGTTTGCGACTAACGTCCCTAAGTTATGTTTTTGCTCAGATAGCAGAACATCGTATATTTTTTATCATTTTCCCTTTGCTGAATAACACTTGCCTCTATTAAACGCCCACCCTGGACTTCGGAGCCAGTGGTGATGCTAATAGACGCACGGTCGTCTATTAGAATCTTTACGGTAAATAAATTATAAATAAGCCATTGTGTAGGTTCTTATTCCTTACATAAGCTCTTCATATTGCTAAACGTGAGTTAATGTTAACAAATGTACACAGTACAAATGTACCAACGCTGATTATAATTATATTGTAATTCGTGTAAATGTTAATAATACAGACAATAATACACAATCGGATCGGAGGTGCTTCTGGAAGTTTCAGTAATTTGTGTTGCTGGTGTTGTACCCACGTGATCATGCACCTTGAAACTGTGTCACTGTCCTATAATCAGCGGGAGTGTTTTAGCCGACTACCTTTGTATATTCCCTCGGCACTATACGGCCTCATGATTGTTTAGTGCATTATGCAGTTTTGATTCCCGTGCTAATATAACTATCTGAGCACGTTCTCCAAACTCGGCATTATTTGTATAACGCAACAAATATGACGCAGACTCCGTAAGCGTGACAACATTTACAAGTCTCACAAAATATCTTGGTCTGCTGACACACGCCAACAGTTATTAACCTTGAATTATACAGTACAGAGGCTTATCAAGCAATCATACGCTGTCCATATGGAAGACCTTCCTAGCATTAGCAAAACATGCGAGCCTGCTGATGAAAAGGTAAACTCCAAGAAAGTATGCTCTTTCTTGAATAATTCTAGACTGGATCTGCAAGGTATAGCCACACTAACAAAAGACGGAATGCTGCACTCGGGGATAACAGACAAGGCAAACATATTAAATTGTCAGTTTCCGTCTGTGTTTATCCCTAAATCACCATTAAGTCTTTAAAAACTGTGCCAATCAAATGTCAAAGACCTTACTGATTCAACAACTCCGGAATCTTCCTTCACTCCTATCATGCAAGATATACACATTTCTACCAATGTAATAGGTAAGCTGGTAAAAAACCTTAAACTATCCAGGCAAGGTTGCAGGTCAATACAACATACGGCCCATCGTGCTGAAAGCGTTATACCAGGAAATTTCTCCTATCATACAGGTGATTTTTAAAACCCCTTTTGACACAGTTATTATAAGCTACCCATGGAATGGCTGAGTGCCAATGTGACCATTCTTTGATAAGGTAAGCGATAACGAGCTTGATCATAAACTACATCATTATGGAGTAAGAAAGCACACGCTTAACTGGAGCAAAGCCTTCATGTATATAGGACACAGATAGATGTCAGCGAGTCCGTCGCTTTGATGATGGCACAACCCTAATGTTGACTATCTACAATTCACAGGATGGCACAACCTTGTAGAATGACCTTGCTATACTACAAATCAGGGAAAATGATTGGGATATGCCCTTCAACATATCCAAATGTCAGGTACTACACATGACAAGGTCTCGTTCACCCATCCAATCACTTTACATACTTCACGGACAAATCCTCCAATCTGTTCCATCAGACAAATAGATTGGTGTGACCATATCCACCAATTTGTCATGGAACAGACACATTGAACACATTACCAAGAAGGTAAACAAAACTCTAGGATTTATCCGCAGAAACATCCACTCCATACAAACTGTAAAATTAATTGTCCGCCCTCAAGTGGTGTACGCTTCTTCAATTTAGGACCCACATACAAACGACAATATACACAAAATTGAAATGATCCAACTCCGTGCTGCAAGCTGAACACTATTTATCCCGTCAACACAGTGCGTATGTGCCGTGAAACACGGTGCCGTGAAACATTTTTCATATCCAGTCAATACAATTTTTGCATTTTACAGCCATTTGTAGGTGTTGACAGGATAAATAGAATAGTAGGCTAGTGCCGTGAATGGGAAAAAATATCTGGCGCGGCACGGAAACGGGAATGCTCGGCAGAGCCTCGCCCATCCCGTTTCCTGAGCCTTGCCAGATATGTTTTCCCATTCACGGCACTAACCTACTATTCTCTATATGACTACTCCACATACACCAGTGTCTCAGATA